>JAODLM010000476.1:0-176051 GCA_036937905.1 Salvia rosmarinus
CTTGGTTCGCTTTAATGTTTTGCAGAAAATCGGCATTAAATAGATGAATTAAATCTAACCAAGAATAATGTATAATTGAAGAGCTTTTTGATGTGAGTTCAAGGCGAAAGCGATCGCAAATCAAAGTTCAAACGGCAAGAACTGAGCGAACGACAGTTGGGGACGACTACTCCCGTCAGATGGACGGACGCCACATAGACCTATCACTGCTCAAAGACACTCCGGACGCCACATCCTCATTGCGAGCTCACTAGGCGCCGATTTTCACTCAGCACGAGCGAAGCGCACGCGCACCAGACGCTCCGGCAGCCACCATCCGCGCCCGCCTGGCCACCCAAAGAATGGGCTTGTTCAAGAGCCTGCTTCTCCCTCCCTCCGCCTCCACAGCGGCACTGCCTCCGTGATCTCCATGCTCACCCTGAGCCTCACCGGTGGTATCACTGGCCGCAGAATTTTTTCTCGCCTACCACCCAACGCGGCGCCGTTCATGCAGAATCAGCCGCCTGCCCCGGGCCAAGCCAACTAAGTCCAAAACGATAAACAATAATCGAACTAATGGCGTAAAGGGATAAACTAATGAAGACAACATGCAAAACAACACGAGATTCAAGCACAAATTCAAACCAAATATGGCAACAAAGCGAAACTAGACATCAAGCAATCAAGTCGAGACCTGCACTCTTGAAAGAAAAAAATGAGCATTTTCGAGTTTGCTCATAAACTCAAATCTCACAATATAAGTAGCTCAAAATCTTGATCAATCTTGCACTTATTCATCGTTCATGAATGCATACATATGTTTTACATAATTCATCATCAAAAGGAAACAACCATTCAAACAAGGCAATATCCTAATCTCCCATATTGATTCATCAATCTTGAAGTTGTCGATAACTTAAAACAAAACTTTTTTCTTTTTAAGAACAAAGAAACTATGAGCAGAAAACAACCAACTTCCTCCGCTTAGAAAACACAATGTCCTCATTGTGTGAAAAGATGATCAATAGATAAAAACATAAAAGAACAACAAAATGAAAGAGAATAAGAATATAAACTACTGAACAAATCAAGTAGAGGGCGATGCATACAGCAGGCGTGAATGCGACTTGTGAGTGGCTTCGGTGCCTGCGGATCTTGTGGTGGTTCACTTGGATGGATATTGACTCTTTGGAGTATTTATGGCATGAAGCGAGAGCTTCCAAACATATAGAAAAAAAAACTAAAAGAAGGTAAAAAGAAACCGAAAAAAAATCTTGTGTTGCCTCCCAAGTAGCGTCCTTGTTTAAGGTCCTAGGCGAGACACCATGGTGGTATGATCGAGAAGTTGGCGGAAGCGGCCAAGTTCATCTCTTGAAACTCGATTATCTTCATCTCTTGATTGTAAATTGTTGCCCGTCGGAGGATAAATGCTGACATGGGCATACCATCGCTCCTCATGCGGTTTGCTTAAATGTTCAACAACATTGAGGTCCTTGTTGACAACAACGAGCGATGTCATCCTCTTCTAAAATTGCATACTTCAAACAACATGAGAGATTGTTTAATTCGACTTTGGGTCTTTGACAAAGATGACAAAATTTACTCGATCTCGGTCGTTATGGTCATCTTGCTTTCGGCGTTGCTCCTTCCTAATGATGCATTCTTATCTATCATATGCTCGAACTTATCTTCCACCAACTATGCTCGATAAAATCTTTAGCCGAGGATCAACAATATCAATCATGAATATAGATTCGGGATCGTCGACATATTACATAGATTGAAAATATTAAATGTGGTAATTTCTCCATCGAATTCCAAGCTAAGCATACCTTTATCAACATTAATTATTGTCTTTGTTGTTTTCATGAATGGTCTTCCTAATAAAATCAAAGACTAATAAGCGAAGAAGAATCATCAATGTCGATAATATGAAATCAGCGGGAAAGATCAAATCATTTACTTTAACAAGAACATCCTCAACTACTTTAAAGGATATGCATTGGACCTGTCAGCCATTGAATGATTCGCAAGTTTCTTTCAATGGTCTAAATCTGACTTCTTATAAACGAATATGGCATGACATTTATGGATGCTCTAAATCTAGCATAGCTCTCTCGACTTGCTTATTACCAATAATGGGATAGTAAACATACCGGGGTCCCGACATTTTTGTGGTAATTTCTTCGAATAATAAGCGAGATACATTTTCCCTTACTTGGATCCTTGCATCTTTCCATGTCTCGTCTTTTTAGCACACATTTTTTCAAATTTTGCGTACCTAGGAACTTGATAGCATCGATCAATGGCATGTTGATTTCTACTTCTTGAATACCTCTAGGATCTCTTTCATCATCTTTTTTTCTTGTTGCGGATCGACCTAGAAGGAAAAGGTGCATCAATTAGTGTTTTATGATTTAAAATAATGGAATCGACACTTTACCTTGGAAGGCAAATGAGTTTTAGATTTTTATGTTTCTTGGTGGTTTCATCTTCCTTCATTCTTCCATGTTAGACTTCATCTTTTGCATCCTTCTTGAGGTCATTGCTCGACTAGCTCCTTGTCATTCACATGGCGTGTGGCGACCTCAGGAACCCATCGTTAGAGGTCCCAAGGCAGCGTCGAATACATTTATAATCTCCTCAACTTGAACACATAGTTCGGTATATGGCGAGTTAAAATTCGAACCCAGAGAAATTTGGTTGTGTTGTTACTCGAGTTGTCGATTTGAGTAGGAGGTTGCCCGGAGAGCGAGGTGTCGATCGGTGACGGTCTCGATCTGAATGTCTTGGGAGATAGATCTTGAGCAGTAAAGCTGAAGCGTAAACCTGAGGTAAGATTAAATAATGAGTGGTTGGGCGAGGTTCCATGCGTTGAGATCTTGGTCGAGGCGTCGGTCATAGGTTCGAGGTTTCCACCCAGTGTATGTCGTTGGTTAAAGGTACCAATGGGTGGCGCCCTTTGGTTTGTCACGTGCAGAGCCTACATTGACTTGCCGTAGATTTTAGAGATAATCTGAGGCCCCCTTGCCCGCCCGCCAAGCGGTCCCCAAAATAGGTTATCCCCCAGCAACGACTCACTAGACAATGACTAGCGAGCCGGTCGAGGGGTGGCTCGTATGCCACCTGGCCGGCCGGCTGATCACCCCTCGGCCGTCTTCCGGGATAAAGAGACACTCGATGTCTTACTCAGACTGTGCTTGTAACTACCTCACGAGGCTACGGTGAGTTAATTCTTAAGGAAAGGAATAACATGGGTATAAAGGCTGGAGCTTGAGACACCCACTCGAGGTTTTAAGTAAGTTTAGACCTCACGACTCGTATGACCTCGACTCAGCGTGCTTGCTTGAGCCTGACCAAACCGACTAATCACTCATAATCGACATAAACATGAAAGCAATAAACAAGAACATAAGCGAAACCATACTTGAATAGAAAATCAATGAAATTAAAGCGGGTCTACGCGACGGTTGCTCGGCGAGAGATCATAGAATACATAAAATAAATGTTTGCCGTGGAACTTGTTTCTTATCAGCAATCACATCAGAAAGCAAAGAAAATAAAAGACATAGGTTCGCGAGTGAATTGATTTGATCTCTCTCCCACGAAATGTGTCTCTTGAATAATTATTTTAAGCGATTTTTATGTTGGGAGCTAAGTCATCCTCCTTGTCTTGAGTCGTACAGGCATGGCGGTAGGTGGTGAGGCAACAGCGGTAGCTCGAACCTTTGGACACAGCAGGGGACTCCTCAGCAGCTGATGCAGGCAGGTTTATCTCGTCCAGATCTTTGCGAGTTGACCTTTCCCTTTCGGTAAAAATCAAGCGAGCCAGAGAGAGAGATCTTGCCGAGAATCGTCCCGTTGCGTGCAAGTCGCGAGTCCTTGTCTGCATCTCAGTTGCGTCACGAGATTATCCTCTATCCTGCGTCACTCCTCGTCCTTTTCCTCTCTTCCTTGTCTCGATTATCTTCTTGCTTCCGTCGATTCGTTGATCGAGCTCGGCTCCATGTAGTGCGATGTCTTGGCAAGATGTCGAGAATGCCTTGCCAGGTAGTCTTCAGGGATTTTACCTCTCTCACGGAGGTGGCACGATCTTGCCCAAGGTCCGTCTCGACTGCAACATCAGCGTGTCCTCCCGGAACCTGAAACACCGCATGAGAACACAAACAAAATGCACTTCTTTCTAGGGGCGGACTACCCCAAAAACACGCAGACTCTTCACACTCTTTACACTTGAACCACGGTTGTCCTCAAGCGTGCAAGCATTCCTTGCCCAAAAGAAAAACAAAACACACAAACAACACCATAAAGACCAGCAGGATAAGATGAAAACATAACAAAGATAATCCGGCATGAGCGATTAATATTGCTATGTATCGAGGTTAATCGAAGATCGGGACAAAGAAAGTTTGTGAAGTTCATCTCAAGCACTCAAACTCTACGTGTTTAGGGTTTTTCGCTCGGTGATGACTTGATCAAGGAAGTGTCATAGGCTTGCTGCCGTCTACTATCTCATCCTATAGATTAGTTTAAATTCTCCATCCTTGGGTCGTTTAGGGTTGTATTGGTGGGCTTGGCAAAGTTGGAAGTATTTAAGCTTTGGGTAAGGTTGTCTTGACTTAGGTCTTGGGCAGAATGTTTTCCATTTCCCTTGGCAAGATACTTTACGGACTGAGCACACTTTATATTGAAACTTCTCTTTTTATATATGTTTAAGCGTTGTTCCCAGCCTTTTGTTTTTCTACACATTTGAATTGGTATACATTGCGATTTTCTCAATTTAAGCTCACTATGCCGACGAAGGCGGGCATCTAATGTTTTGTTTGCCCGAATCTTTGAGATACACATATCCATCCCTATTCTTCCTCTCTCAATCCCAAGTGGGGAAGGCACAAGGTAATTTAAAAGAAAGCGAGCATTTCGAAGAGAGCTAGCATTTGTAGGAAAACTAATTTGACCCTTTCCCGGATCTATCTTGGATGTTTAATTCACCATACATTGATTATATTCTAGCATGCACCTATATAATTAATTGCAACACGTGGGGTTTTCTCGTGTTTACCTTTGAATCATCGGGGATGAGCAGATGAGCGGATCGAGACTCGTGCTTTGATCTTACGGGCTGTATCTCGGTTGCCCGATCTCGGCGTCGGTGAGGGCGATCTATGGAGATCTGGAAAATCACCCTAACCTCTCTGAGAATTTTCGAAAACTCACTCCCAGAGACCTATGGGTTCTCGAAAATATGAGGATGGATAATTAAGTTAGCTTTGATCTTATCTCTTACCTTATATTTATAATGCATTACCATAATCCCATTAGGAAAGGATCATGCATATCCGTAAATATAATAATATCATATGGATAAAGAGAATAAAATCATATCCTTAGAGAGAGAGGCGATTTCCATAAACTCGGGGCTGGATGGGCCGACCGAGGATCAAATCGAGGAATAAAGATGGGCCTCAAATAAATTAATTATCTTATGTTCGACCGGAACATAAATTAATTTATAAACATTCATTCATGCCACTAGAGAATAAATCTTTGACTTACTGCTTTATTGCGAAGGTGGTCGAGACTTGCACTTGAACATTCTGAATCCCGTATTTAAGATATCGATCGTCCATTAATTATTTAGAGCATTACATTGCTTAAAATAATTAATATCTTTAATTCATAAGTAGTACCACTCAGCCTTATTATTGTGCTTGAGGTTAACTCGACTGCGGGTTTAGTACAATAAACCTTTTGAGCTCCTTAAGGGGCGTCATCATCCTAGCGGATACGGTGACTTGATCTGGATAACTGGCATGACATCAAACCTTGCCACCACCCAAGATGCGGAGAATATTGGGTGAGAACATATAACCTCGCATGCAAATTGAAGTGATGGTGAATAACTTCATACTACGCCTAATACCTTATCGAGGTTTAGATCATCGTAAGTCACGAGATCTTGGTTCTTCACGGCGGTCGAGATAGAAGAACTCATCTCCTTTGTGATCCTTCAATCGTCGTCGAGGCGTGCCGGCATAGACAAACAACCAAGTCGAGTCACTTCTTATCTATGCCGCATGACTATCACAGACAACTCGTCCTCAAGTTATCTCAGTTGTGAAACTTTTATATCTCATTAAGCGACCAATCATACGGACTTCAGTGATCTTCTACACCTTTGTATGATCTAACTTATATGAGATAAGGGGACCGAGATATATGCAATCAAATAATCCAGTTCGGATAGGAGATTGTAATAGTGGTAACGAGGAAACATTGTATCTGAAGCTCGACCAAAGCGCTTCGTTATACAAATCGACAATCTCCCTTATACTAAAAACAAACTTTTAGTATACAATGTGTCTCTACTAACTATTACAAACAAAACCATCACTTTGCTTCTCCCACTTATACAAAGTTTCCTTTCTAAGTGGGTGCCATCAAGCATAATCGAGTCCTCGAGCGTGCGCCGTAGACTTTTGCGGCGGGCTCTTTAATGAATGGATCCGCTAGGTTATCCGTCGTATCAATCTTTTCAATCATACGTCCCTAGTCTCACGATTTCTCGTATGATATGGTACTTTCTCTCTATGTGTTTGAGTGGCCTTGTGGGCCGTGATTCCTTGAGTTTGCCTTTGCACCGAGGTTATCACGATGAACTATGATACTCTTGGGCAAACCGGTACCACCTAGATCCATGGTAGTTCTTGAACCATCTGACCTCATGCAGCCTCCGGGCGGCTACGTGTTCGGCTTCCATGGTAGAGTCCATGATGCATTCTTTGCTTTGCACTCCACTGGGATCGGCTCCATCTCCCAAGGTAAACACATGGCAAGGTGGGCTTTTTCTCGTCACGTCGACTTGGAAATCCAGTGCATATAACCGAAGTCATTAGACTATACGGATGGTAAACCCGACTGTAATCTCGAGTCCTTTTGGTGCCCGAGTATATGTAGAATAGTTGCCTAATGATCTAAGTGGCGCGAAAGGTCATGGGTAAAGGGCACATGCTCTTTCTAGCACGTCTAGGGCCCAAATTTTCCGTTGCAAAATGGAAAAGAAAAAGGGCACCAAAGGTGGTAGAAAGCGAGGAAATAGTGGGAGTAATGGGAACAGAACATGCACGCCAGGAGGCAAAAGCTAAGGAGAGGGCAAGTCTTGTGAGGCGGGCATTGGAAGGCCAAGTACCCTATGCTCGAGGCTCGAGTGCGCCCGTTTGCTTTAATGTGAAACATATTTTGCGACTTGTTACACCCATTCTTGGGTAGTAGACACAGTCTTCAGTGATCATGTTTGTTACACCTTGCGGGGTTCTGCGGACAAGGGAGCTGCATGATGGCGAGATAACGATCTCCATGGGCAGGCGAAAGTCGAGGCGTTGCGGTCCGGAGATGTTACTTTATGTTTTGATCTGTTGATTTAGTTTTGAAAGATGTTTTATATGTGCGGATTTTCGGTGGAACCTTTTCTGTTTGAAATTGTTTATTCATGGATATTACATTATTTTTGATAGTGGTGTTTCTATCATAAGAAATGATGAAGTTATACGTGTTGGCACGCTATATAATTTGCTCTATACTATTTACGCTAAACATAATACCTATAACTATGTTGCATCGTCTACAAACGCAAAAAGAAAGTTTTCTTATGAAGATGACACCACATTTCTCGGCATCCTAGATTAGGTCACATCAATGTAAATAGGATCAGGCGGCAAAGAATGGGCGTTGGGTAATCTCACGGTTACTCGGTTCGGTCTGCGAATCACATATAGAAGGTGAATATCGATCGGACCCTTGAAGCGAAGGGATATAGAGCGAAAAAGTGTTGGAGCTAGTCCATTCGACACATGTGGACCTATGTCCGCCTGGCTCGTGGAGATGCAGTATTTTATCACTTTCGTTGTGATTACTCGAGGTGCGGATCGTTATGCCTTCACATGAAATCACGAATGCTTTGAAATTCAAAGAGTTTAAAGCGAGTGGGCGAAGCTTGGTAAGTATCAAGTCGCTGCGGTCTGATCGCGGTGGCGAATACCTCGATAACGAGTTTATGGACTATCTAGTGAAGTGTGGGATTACCTCCATTGTAGCCTTGCAAGACACTACGGCAAAATGGTGTGTCGAGCGAAGAAATATGACTCTTTTAGAAATGGTTAGATCAATGATGAGTTATGCGGCATTGCTATTTAGATTAAGGGGTATGCCTTAGAAGCGGCAGATACTTACTAAATCTAGTACCGTCAAGTCGATCGAAAAAGACCCCTTTCGAGTTGTGGTTTGGTATGAAGCCTGGTTTAAACCACATAAGGATATGGGGCGATCGACGCATATGTCTTGAACAAGAAGGGCGACAAGTTGGAGGCTAGATCCGGCGCAAAGGCACATTTTATTGGCTATCTAGAGGACGAAGGTGGTTTATTCTATAGTCTAAGGATCGGAAGGTCATTATTAGCACTAATGCCCGATTCTTAGAAGAGGATTATATGACAAACCATAAATCCAAAGTTGAAATCATTCTTGAGGAATTAGAAGATGATCGAATTCCACCAGATTAAGCCAAAGTGCGAGATGTCGAGTCTGAGTGGGAGGATCGGCACGAGATACTTGAAAATTGAAGTGGGTCGAGTTCCTTTGGAGATACCGATCGTCTGGTGGCTCACATCCGACAAGTTGTGCAGATGAGAACCACAAGTTACTACACCCGTTGCCATTGTGCCCGATAGCGCATCGTCGTGAGTGGGAGGTTGTTCGTCAACCCGGCGATTTATGTTCGTGGGTGAATCTTGAATTTAATCCACAAAGCGAGCGATGAATAATCGACCCATGGACGTCACGGTGACGATCTGAGACATTGATGCAAGATCATGGCACACGCTATGGACTTAGAAATTGAGTCCATACTGACTATGGATGTATCTGAAAAAACACCTCTACCGGATGGCGAGGAAGCCGTAGGTAGTAAGTGGAGTATCTGAGAGGAAGAGATTAGGATGGAGGTTTCGGCTTTTAAAGCTTGGGCTTGTGGCGAAAGGGTACACTCAGTTGAGGGCATCGATTTCGATGAGACCTTTTCGCTGTATCGATGCTCAGTCCATGAATTCTTACGGCCGTAGCAGCCAGCAGAATCTTGAGGTTTGGCAAATGGATGTGAAAACCGCTTTTCTAAGCGGTTACCTTGAGGAAGGTAGAGACATCTATTTGCAGCAACCCGAAGGTTATATGGTGAAGGGTGAAGAGCATCTAGTATGGAAGCTTAAGAAGTCCATTTATGGGCTTAAGCAAGCATCACGATCACGGAACTTACGCTTTGTGATGTGGTAAAGTCTATGGATTTACCCGGTTTTCTAGCGAGAGTTGTGTGTGTCGTTTAGATGTCAGCGGTGATGTGGTATTTCTTGCACTTTATGTAGATGACATTCTTCTAGTTGGCAACAATGTGAAGTTGTTATCGGGCGTAAAGTTGGTTATCCGATCGATTTCAAATGAAAGACTTAGGAGATCGTCGTTCTTGGGATCGAGGTTTGCGAGATCGCAAGAGGAAAATATTGAGCTTATCTCGGTGTCTTTCATTGATCTGTGATTACTCGTTTTAGTATGCGGACCGCCCGAGAAAGGTTGCTACCTTTCGGACATGGCGTTCGCTTTATCTAGGGCGATCTACCTATGATTGCAAAGGAGATAGAAAATGAGACAAGTTCCTTACGCTTCCGCGTAGGAAGTCTCATGTCTGTAATGCTATGTCTGGCTTGATATACGCTATCACGGTAGGCATATTAGCAAGATATCGGTCTAACCTGGACAAGCTCATTGGACAGCGATGAAAGCATATCTCAGTACGAAGAGGACTCGAGATTATAAATTTGGTTTACCATGCGAGATAATCTAATGCCTTTGGGTTATCTGAGACTCGGTTCCAAGATGACCGTGATGAGAAAAAATCTACCTCGGGCTATGTGTTTACCTTGGGAGGTGGAGCCGTATCTGGCGGAGTGCAAAGCGGCGATGCATTGCGGACTCTACCACGGAGGCCGAATCGTAGCCACCGGGCTGCTAAGGAGGCTGTATGGTTCGAGAACTACCTCATGGATCTAGAGTGCGGTGCAGGTTTGCCCAAGAGTATCATAGTTCTTGTGATAACTCGGTGATGTGGCAAACTCGAGAGGAACCACGGACCCACAAGGCGACCAAACACATAGAGAAAGTACCATGTCATCGAGAAATCGTGAGGCGAGGGGCGTCTTGATTGAAAAGATTGATCTGACGGATAACCTAGCGGATCCATTCACAAAGAGCTGCGCATAAAAGTCTCAGAAGTGCGTTCGAGGACTTGGATTGCGCTGATGGCACCCACTTAGAAAACTTTTGTATAAGTGGGAGAAGCAAAGTGATGGTTTTGTTTGTAATAGCTAGTAGAGAGACACATTGTATATTAAAAGTTTGCTTTAGTATAAGTGGGAGATTGTTGGATTTGTATCTTGAAAGCAATTTTGGTTGAGCTTATATCTGATGTTTCTATTACCACTATTACGATCTCTATCTGAATTGATTACTTGATTGCATATGTGTGTCCCCTTATCTCGTATATAAGTTAGATCATACGATGTGTGAAGATCACGGAAGTGCGTATAATTGGTCAAGCTTAATGAGATATAAAAGTTTCCTTCTTGAGATAACTTGAGGACGAGTTGTCGGTATAGGCTGCGGCATAGATAAGAAGTGACTTGACTTGGTTGCTTGTCTATCTTTGTGCGTCTCGGCGTATTGAAGGATCACGGTGAGATGAGTTCTTCTATCGACCGTCGTGAAGAACCAGATCTCGGTGACTTATGATGATCTAAACCTCGATAAGGTATTAGGTGAGTATGAGTTCTTGACCATCACTTTGACTTGTTATGGGTGAGGGTTATATGTTCTAACCGATATTCTCCGCGTCTTGGGTGGAGGCGGTGCTTGTATGTCATACTAGTTATACGTGTCAGTCACGTATCCGTTTAGGATGATGGCGTCCCATAAGGAACTCAAAGGTTTATTGTACTAAACCTGCGGTTGAGTTAGCTCAAGTACAATAATAAGGTTGAGTGGTACTACTTAAGGAATTAAAGATATTAATTATTTTAAGCGATCAGAATGCTCTAAATAATTAATGGACGTCGATATATTAAATCTGAGGATTCGTAATGTCTAAGTCAGCCCGAGCTCACCTTCGGTAATAAAGGGGTAAGTCGGCATTTATTCCTAGTGGCATGAATGAATGTTTATAAATTAATTTATATTACGGGTGAACATAAGATAATTAATTTATTTGAGGCCCATCTTTATTCCTTGCATTTGATCCTGGCTGGCCGTCAGGGCCGGAGCTTATAAATCGGCGTCTCTCTCTCTCTAGGATATGATTTTATTCTCTTTTTCCATAAGGATATTATTATATTTATGGGATATGCATGGATCGCTTTCCTAATGGGATTATGGTAATGCATTATAAATATAAGGTAAGAGATAAGATCAAAGCTAATCATAATTATCCATCCTCATATTTTCGAGAATCCATAGGTCTTTGGGAGTGAGTTTTGAAAATTCATAGAGAGGTTAAGGTGATTTTCTAGCATTCTCCATAGATCGTCCTCACTTTCGGCGTTGGAGATTGGGCAACGGGATCGATCCGGAAGATCAAAGCACGAGTCTCAATCAGTTCATCTCGTTCATCCCAAGTGATTCAAATGTAAACCTGAAAACCCTACGTGTTGCAATTAATTATATAGGTACATGCTAGGAATATAATCAATGTATGGTGAATTAAACATCGAGATAGATCCTGGGAAAGGTCGAAATTAGTTTTCCCTACAAGCGATAAGCAAAATCGTCTCCCAAGCATTGGCGAGAATTTCTCCAATTTTAGACACGTAAAATAAGTTGTGGTAAGAGACTAAAATATAAAATCAAAATAGCAAATAAGAAAGGTATCCGGATGTTTGTTCGTAACAAATATCATGGAGGTATCCAGTTCAATTAATTCCACTCTAGCTTAGACAAATCTAATCCTCGATCAAATATAACTTGATTCATGCAAACAAACCGAGTTATGATCACGAAGGCGCTTACGGCGCAATCTTATCTCTCGGCAATTTATCGGTGATTAGGAGACGCTTCACTAACTACTTCTCTAATTGGTGACAATAGTAAGAGACACTCTATAGATTTAATGAGTCGTGACTTTAAGAACTAGAGGAACTGATTCAAAGCGATAAACTACGGCGCAAGATTATCGAATTAAGGCTATTAAACTCTTGACTCACGATGAATCACTTTACCACTAATCAAATCTAAACCACAATTACGGATGACCGATTCAATTGGCTACTAATTAATTCGAACTACCAAATATTTGCAACTACCTAGCGAGAGGCGAAACAATTAGCGACAATAAACACGAGAGAATAACAGATCGAGCATAAAATTAAAGGATAAAACCGATTAGATCTCACGGAACGTGTCGCGCTAGAGTTTCCTTAATCTTCACCGGAATGAAAGAGATTAGCTAGAACTCATAAAGAAAATCAAATTTTTAATTGCAAAACCAAACTGAATTCTATAGTGTTTCTGCGTGAATGAGTATAAGGATCCCTAAAATGGATAAAAGCTAATCTTCTTTCAAAACAAATCTAATCTAATCAAATATAAGCTAATCTCCTATTAAAAAGGGAAACCTATTCTAATAAAATAAGAAAACTATAAGATAATTCAAAATAATAACTAAAGAAGCCCAAATCAATATTTGAAGCCTATTACATAATTAAGCTTCGTTTGACATCACAAAGTCTTCAAAAATCCACTTAATTCACGTCATTATCGTCCAGTCCCAGTTAAACAGTGCGTATGGGCATACTGCACGACCTTTAGACATCAACTTTACTTTAGATATTCCAAAACTCTTCCAATTTGATGTTAATTCTTCCAAAATAATATCAACACCTACAAAATCCACAAAATATGCAATTAGCTTCATAAAATATGATTAAGTAGATATTAAGCATTTAAACTCATCAAAATCACCCAAAATATACATATAAATCGCCTAATCACTCAGCTTTACGTCAGAGAAATCAGCGGTTACATGGTGTGCCGATATCGATTACATCGTGACCCGAGGTTGACGTCAAGGTTTTGGAGAAGTCTGCAGGAAGCCATGGGGACCAAGTCAATCTCGAGATGGTGATCGCTCACTTTTCTAACACGAAAAGGTGTAAGTATAGGGTAAGCGTATATCGTATCCGAGGATTGTAATGTGAAAACACAGAAGCTAACTCAACAAGGATTCATCATTATACAAGCAACATAAATGGTTTGGTAAAATTTGAGGGCTTCGGAATTCAATCCAAAGCAAAGGTAACAAAATAGAAAGTAAAATAAAGCAATAAACACTCGGATGTTAAAAGCAGAAAAGGACGACTAACCCAAGGATGCATTAATCATATCCACAACGTATGTTTATCCTGTTCCTATTAACCAATTTTAATCCGAGACAAGATGGAAGATCACATATATAACCGACAATTTACATTACGAAAGCGGTCAGAGATTACTAGTTTTCCCTATTCTTTACGCCTCTAGGTGAAAACAAGCAACTCCAAACGGATCACAAAGAATATGCTTCCTCTGAATATCCTATCTCGCCTACGACTCAAGGCTCGTTCAGATCATGCATTCGAGATCGATTGACAATTAACACAATTACGTAATTAACCGATAACTAGATATGCATCAAGATTGATCGAAATCAACACATGTAAATAAGCACAATCAATCATGAATCGATGCACGACGGTAAATAGCGATAACAGAATCACAACATATAGGATCGAATCATGCAAACCCTAGGATTAGAGCGAAAAACTAGCGGACATAATAAGCGGAATAAAATACGATTTAACCATAAAAGCGAAATTAAATATATAAAACCCGTGATGAGCGTTGGATGAACAATCGTTGGGCTTGAATCCCAACCTCGTGAAAAAAATGAAAATTGTAAAGATTGTCCGAGGACGAAGCGTTAGGATCGTGAACAAAGCGTAAAACTAATGAAGAACAATCGTAAATCAACTCTAGAATGAAAATAGATGGAACCTAAAGCTAAAAATCTGGAAAACTTATGAAAACCGAGTAAAAGAGGCTCTGGAATCGTAGGTCTGAAGTTGGGGGCGCGAGGAGGTGTTGCCATATATATAGGCACACCCTAAACCCTAATTTCTCCTTATGCCGCTCGGACTCGCGACCACCCTTCGCGATCGCTAGGGCGATCGCTAGGCATGTCTCACGCGCGCTCGTCTCGCTCGTGCTTGCCTCCTTGCGCTCGCTTCGTTACCTCGCGACCTGACTAGCGGTCGCTAGCCACGGTCGCGAAATCGTCGATAGCTTTCTCGTGTGGGCTTCGCTCGCGAGCATGAGATCACGGTCGCAGGATGTCATTGGTTCTCGCCTGCGGGTTGCCTAGCGACCGCTAGGTTGGTCGCTAAAACAGTCGGATGTGTATTTTGGCTCGTAGTCTGTTCCTTGCTTCGATTTTCAACATATGGACCTACATAACACCAAAAGAACACCCAAGAGCGTGTCTTCTAGAAATAGATAAAACATTAAGAATCGATATGTAAACGCATTATTAAGCGAGGCTAAACTCATCTTCAAATATCAACTATAAGCGTGTAAAATCTTGGCGTTTATCAGCGATTCCATCCTCAAATAGGCGGTCAATCGGAGAGGACGATTCAAGTCTTGGAGGATATGCTGCGATCAGTCGTGGCCGACAGAGGAGGAAATTGGAAAGAGATACTACCTTTTACAGGTTTCAGTAGTAGAACTACCACCTTGGACAAGCCCAAGAATGAAGGAGTTCAAGCAATATTAAAGTCGACCATGCTTGCATGAGTATCGATGTCGAGCAACCGATAGAAGCTCAACTGAAGGATCTCGGTGAAGAATCAAGAAAGGCGAAGACCAACCGATGTCTCAAGAATCAAGTCTAGTGACGCAATGATAGCAGAAGCTCTTTGGGTAAAGTCAAAACCGAATACTAACATCGGAAGACAGCACGAAGATCGGCGAGACTCAGTGCTAAAAGAGATGAAGGAGTCAGGATATGACCAAGTGTCATATTAGGCAGCCGACTGTCCCCGCGGAAGTCAAAGCTAGCTATCGGGAGTCAAAGCTGCTTATTGATAATAAAAGCTGATGACAAGTAGTCAATGCTGGCTAGATCAAGTCAAAGTTGGTTGATGAAAGGTCAAAGCTGATTATTTAGCTACGTCTGTTGAAAGCATCATACTGACTTAGGTGTCTGAAGTTGACAAAAGACGAGAATCCAGCCTGCTGATAAAAGACGGAGCAATCTTGACTTTTCGAACCTGAAGTCAATGTTGATAAAACACGGAATGTATTAAGTCTTGAATATTTGACTCGCCACGTATGTTAGCGTATCTGTAGAAGATTTACCATGTCAGAAGACCTTTTTAGAGTTGCAGAGTTACAATATATGATGATGCAGACCTCTGACAGAAACATACGAGGATTCTCAATAGAAAGAATTCAAATGATAAATAGAAGGATCTGATTGGTGCTTTCTCCAACGGAACTATTCAACATCCTCTTTATAAATTTGCACTGAATCTAACATTTGAAGGTTTACCGAAACCCTGCGCAATTGAAATCTCAAAGCATTCAAGCTCAAAGCTCAAGCCTATCAAACAGCAATTTCGAAGAAGGAAGTTCACAGCGTTATCAGTAAATCTCAAAAGCTCATAGATATTTATTAGCTAGAGATTTTAGTATACACTTATTTAAGTCTAGGATATTCTTCTTGTATATTTTAAGCGAGACATGTACTTAGTTTGACGTGCGTGTCAACTTAAATCCACAATTGGCACCCTCTACTAAACCCCAAAAGTTGAGTAGAAGTTTGTGAGTAGTGAACAAAGTGTTAGTTGTTGAAAGGTTGGTCATCTAGAACTCGTAAGCTAGAGGATAAGTCGATTGCATCCGAAAGCGGTTAGTGGTTTTCTAGCACCGACAAGCGTATGAGGCAGCCGAGTTAGGTAGGAGACTATAAGGTGAACTCGATGTCTAGGTCTACACTTGTACCGTAAACAAGACTCAATCCAAAGTTAGTGGATTGGCTGAGCAATCAATTCAGAACGTAGGAGTTGATCTCTCCGAGACACGTAAAAAATCAATGTGTTATTTACTTTAAGTATTGCTTTCAGTTTACATGTTATTAAACTATCATCAGCAGCACACAACATCACAACATTGTTTTGAAACCCTCTATTAGTATCAGTTTGATACTGAAGAGATATAAACTGAAACTGATTAATCAATATTTGACAAGTGTTTAAACTGGCTTTGAGTTTTCAGTAAGATAAATACAGTAACCACCATATTCCGTAAGCACATTAGTCATCAGTCCAACTGACCAGCTATCTTAGCAGTCAGTAGGTTTGCTAACTGATAACACTTAGTATAAGACATCCATTATTTGAACTGACCAGCAGTATTGGACTGTCAGTTACCCGATCCGCTATATCTAGTAGCCAGTCAATCTTATCAAAAGAAAAAAATTTAAAATTTGCTTAGTTAGTGTATCCCCCTATACACCAGTACGCATCCAGTGGGACCTATTAGAAGATGCATGTTTTGTGTATTGGCTATGAAAACTAAGGTGGTGCTTGAGTGCGTAGGAATGAATTTAGATAGAAATGGAATGAACTTTGGAATGAAATAAGATATACATGTTATTCTTATAGCTCATATGTACAAAGAATGAGCGAATAAAAGAAATGAAATAAATAGAATGATCATTAATTTTATAATAATAATAATAATAATGATAATGATAATGATAATGATAATGATAATGATAATGATAATGATAATGATAATGATAATGATAATGATAATGATAATGATGATGATGATGATAATAATAATAATAATAATAATAATAATAATAATAATAATAATAGTAATACTTTTTAAAAAATATTATTCTTTTATTATTAATTACTATTATTATTTTATTATAATTATTTATCATTTATTTATCAAAATAATATTATTTTATTATTATTATTAATGTTATTCATTTTATGTAAAAAATAAGAATAATTTTGTTAGATTAAAAAAATTGGCTAATCACATGTTCATGGGAATAGGTAATTGTAGGAATATATGAATTTAATTATGTATCCAAGCTTTCCGATGATCTTTCTTGGAATATCATAATTTATCATACATTGATTATATTCCTAGCATGATTCTATAAATTTAATGTAACACACAGGTTTCACATACAAACTTGTGAATTGATGGTACAGACAATCGATTTCTAACTCCAACTCTGATATTCTGAATTGTATCTCGGGTGTCCAAATCTTCAATACTTATTGAAAGTATGCTATGAAAATCACTAAAAATTTTCCTCCTTATACTTATGATTTTCAAAAATCACATGTATATATATGGATATTCTGATTTTATCCGACTTTGTATTTATATATAGAGATCTCCAAACCCTAGTACTCTAGGATTAGAACTCTATCTCCAAAACAATAATAGTTATCTTCTTGATCGCTTAATTTCTTACCCAATAAATGATAGTAAAAGCGACAGTATATATATATCGATCCACGAGGTTGAAACTCGAAAACACGAGAATTAATTCACACAGCAACAATATCAAGATAGATGTGATTAATAAACTAGACTCAAATGAAATAAGATAAACTTAGGAATAAAAGACGAATTCTGGGATGTACTTAACCTAACCGATTCACACAATTAATGTATTAATCAGTTTACCAATTTAATCCACATTCATATGAAGGATCACTAATGTAACTACGATATTCCGCCAGGATAGCCTATAGTAGTAGGTTAGTCTACTCTATCTCCATCGGGTCTCAAGAAAAGTAAGCTAATTACCAAAAGCACACAAAGAATAACCTCCTACAGTTCACATATTTCCACCAGGTCTCAAGGTAAAATGTGTATTATGAATTTAAAATATCGACTATGTAATTAATTCCATCAGGACATCAATCACATAACTAGCATGCATTAATATTGATCAAGTACCAACACATGAGAATTAAAGCCAAGAATCATAAATCATGAATAGGATGGCAAAACAGTATCAACAGATAAATCATACGAATATAGTCAGACATACAAACTCTAGGATCAATACAGAATTTAGCCACTCATCATTAGAATACTAAAACAGGAATTAAATAAATAAAACATAAACTGAATTGAATTGATAAAATCGTAGGAATCCACGATGAATAATGTAGCTACTTCAATCAGTAAATAAATCTAAACTCCCAAAAGTAAACTAAAGACAAAGCGAAATCAAAGAATTCTAAAAGCTTAAAATAAAATATTATGTTCTAAGGAAAATAAGCGTGCAAGTAAAAGCTAAAAGTGTTATGTAAAAGGGTCGTCATGCCTCTCACTTACGCCTAGTCATTCTCTGTAAAAGCTGCCAGCTATATGAACCCTAGATCCTCCTTGACTCGCGAGACTAGTTCGCGAACAAGTGTCGTGATATAATATCGCGAGCTAATCATTACTTGTGCGCCCGTCCTTCTTTGCGAGCTTGGATCGCGACCATTGGTCGCGAGCTAAAGTCATGAACACGTTATGCACTTCTTCCCGTGTTATCCTCACGAGACAAAGTCGCGATCGTCGTGGGCCAAAATCCTCTTTATCGTGATCTACCTTTTTACATCAAAACACATGTGCTAAAAGCGACACGAAATACAAATGGCATAATATCTTTCAAGATAAACATAAATATATCAAATGACACTCAAATGATCACTTATCTATTATAAAATGAGCGAAAAGGCCATATAAATTAGGCAGAAATGAGGTTTATTAACTCCCCCAAACTTAACCTTTTGTTTATCCCCAAACAAAACAGAACAAAAGAGAGGGACGACCAAAAGAAAAGACGATGAGTCGAATGACAAAAGCAATAAGCTTTAGAGCAATGAGCAACACAAGATTCAATCAAGTGAATCAAATCACAACTTCTTCCATTAAACTCCACATATCATAATAACCATAAGCACAAACCTTTTCAAACTATAATCCTCACGACATAGATATATACATGTAAACTCTCAAACACTCAAGTGTATCAAGGAGGATGTGTATACTCTCAATGTTTAAAAACACACAAAATCTACCATAATCTTGCAAATCGTCTAATTCTCCATTGCTCAAATATGTGCTCAAGAACTAAGATCAAAAAAGTCTTATAAAAGGTTATAATGTAGGCTATTTGATAAGGTAGGATATATTTAGGCGAAGTGACTCATAATCTCATAATGAAAAACACAATAAGTATCACAAGACACAAATCCCAAACTTTCATAATTCATTCAAATTCTTCATACAAAGAAGTCATTTTTTTTTTCTAAGAACTCCACAATTTTCATATAAGTGAAATACTCATCTCAAGCACTAGCTACTTACCCATTTATGTTCTTTTCACAAGACTTGTGTGACTTTTTTCTCAATTTTTATTTTTTATTTTTAACTTATATGGGTAAGCAACTATTTTTTTTATCACTTTCTCATCATTTATTTTCTTCTCTTTCTTTTCTCAACCTCAATTCAATCAACCAAACATCACACTAACTACATAATGTAATACCACAGATTCTAGAAAGTCAAATTGTAATAATAATAATAATAATAATAATAATAATACAATTTTACATAATTGAGAATTATGTAAATATTGGTAGCAATATTATATTGCTATTTATCCAACATGAATAATCAAGGACAATAGTTAAACAATTCAATTGTTTGAAAAGCAATGATGATAATGGTCATCATGATTTATCGATACTTTGCGATAAGCAATTACTCATGTATTGACTTGAATTATCCAAACGTGACATCATTTTTATAAAGAAAAGAAGAGTTTTTGTAGCTACCTATATATGTTCCCTATAAATAAGTTTAACTTTATTTCTTTTAATTTGAATCAAAAGATTTGCTTGATAAGATTATAGAGTTCCATAGCAATCAAAACTCTTCAATTGTAAACCTATAAATAGGGGTTATTCCATACCCATAGGGACACACATTCGTTCCCAAAAGAACAATTAGCATATCTTTTATTTTTTTCTTCTTCTTGTTTCCGCATCACATCAAGAAGGATAAACTTGGAGTATTTAGTTTCTTTTTTTTTTTAGATTATTAATCGCTAAGTATTTTAGGGTTCGTCAGATAATCAAGACAAGGTGATAGGTGGGAAATTTATGTTTGTGGTTATGTTATCTCTATTGTTTTATATGTTTTATATTCATATTAATTATATGACTACATGTTTTTATTTTAAAGACTACATGATGTTTATGTATATATATATATATTCTTATGTTATTATTATATTTAAGACCTCACAAAATATTAAGGTTTCATGTTATTATTATATTTAAGGCCTCATGAATATTAAGGCCTCATTTATTATTATATTTAAGACCTCAGAATATTAAGTCCTCATGTTATTAATATATTTAAGACCTCCACGAATATTAAGGTCTCATGTTATTATTATATTTAAGACCTCACAAAATATTAAGGTCTCACAGTTTTATATATATATATATATATATATATATATATATATATATATATATCATGATATTAAATTCTATTTATGTGACAATATGAAAGATTAACATGTATTACATATGTGGATAATTGCATTGTTCTTCAAGGTATATTTATGATATACTCATCCCTCTTTACTTTCGGATCTGCGGTTGAGTCGAGCGACCATGGAAGTCGAGAATGACTAGTATAATAAGAAGTCGTTTATTCATTTTAGTTTAAGTTATGAGATTTTCTTTATTGACTAAAAACATAAGTTTAGTTTTCTTTATTAAGTTGTTTTCAAATTAAATTTATTTTTATCATTGAGTTTACAAGTTTTTCATTTGTTGTTCACGTTTAAATTAAATAGCATTATTTTATTCTTTTAAAAATTTGGGGCGTTACATAGTGGTATCGAGGCGGGTCTACGTTTACTCAGACTCGAACTAAGTATAAAATGCTAATAAAAGTCAAGATAGGCCTAGTCATTCGAGACTCATGCTGTTGCGTCGACTCTAAGGTAATTGTTCTATATATGCAAGTTGATTATGATGTATTATGTGGTGTTTCTTCTATGATGCTTTAATATGCAAGTACTACCATTTATGATCTCTTAGAAATATCTAAATATATGAATTGTTTAGATGGCACAAACCCGTCAAACCCCAACAAGAATCGAAATTACATTACACGCGCGTATTAGGAAACTACGTGAGGAATATAAGAAACCACTCGATGATTGTGAGTTTTTGCGTAAATAATGCAAAGGATATGAAAAGATTAGGAGGTTACAATTAGCATATGACCACTACGTATGGAGTAGCGAGTATAGTTTTATGGTTTTGATAAAAAAAAAAGGAAATAAAGGGACTAGTTTATTATTGTTACTATACTTTTGGTAATGGTTTCTGTAAATTTACCTAAGGTCATTATTCATGTTTTGAGATGGACGTTTTTAGAAAGTAAATATAATGTATTTCTTTCTTTAATGCTTAAGAATCATGCCTCCACGTGAGAGCCAACAATGTAAACCAAGGAAATTTGATGCAAGAGTTCATCGCAACAACGCAAGGATTTATTCAACAACAAGCTCAAGGAAATCCACAAAATAACAACACTAGTAAGGTTGTGGAACAATTTCGCCGTTATAGTCCACCAAGATTTGATAGGAAAAGTGGACCTCTAGCAATGGAGGAATGGATTAGGGAGTTAGAAAGAATTTTCTAACATAGAGTGTATAGATGCACAAAAGGTCTCATGTGCTGTCTTTCAATTCCGCGAGGATGCTAGCCATTGGTGGGAATCTTACCGACGATCCATGACCGAACAAGCGAGACAAGAATTGACATGGAATGAGTTCAAAGAGGTCGTGACCAACCAATACTTCCAACATTCCTACCGCAATCAAAAGGAGACAGAATTTCTGAACCTCAAACAAGGAGAGTTGACCATCACCGAATACGAAAGAAAGTTTAACCAACTCTCACGTTATGCCATGATCCTGATCGACACCAATGATCAAAAGACGGATAGATTTCTAAGGGGACTTAGACCGAAAATTCGAGGAATTTTGGCCGCACAAGGAATTGAGGATTATGGATTGGCAGTCAGACAAGCCCACGAAGTTGAGGTGGGCTTAGAAATGGATAAATCACCATCCAAGAATGTGGTTAAGAATGATAAAAGAAAATGGGAGAATCAAAACAATGGTGAGCAAGACACAATAAATAAGAAAGAAAAATTTGAGAATAAGGCGGGTAGCACCACAAAGGACTTATCCACAATGCCCAAAGTGCCACAAATATCACAACGGAGATTGCATATACCTCTCGGACTTTGTTACTATTGCCGTCAACCAGGTCACACTGTTTCAAAATGTCCTAATAAAATAATGATGGAAACCGAAAGGAAAGGAAATGCACGAATTTTCTGTTTGGAGCAGCAAAACGTCGAAGAAAAACGTTAAGGTACGATTGTTAGCATTATTTTTAATTTTATACTAGTAAGTTCCTCAAGACAAACTCGTTTTTAAATTTCAATAATAAGTCTTTTTTATTTCGAGGGACGAAATTTATTTTTAAGTGGTAATGATGTAATACCCTAATTCTAGAAAGTCAAATTGTAATAATAATAATAATAATAATAATAATAATAATAATAATAATAATAATAATAATAATAATAATAATAATAATAATAATAATAATACAATTTTACATAATTGAGAATTATGTAAATATTGGTAGCAATATTATATTGCTATTTATCCAACATGAATAAGCTCAAGGCAATAGTTAAACAATTCAATTGTTTGAAAAGCAATGATGACAATTATCATCATGATTTATTGATACTTTGCGGATAACAAATTACTCATGTATTGACTTGAATTATCAAACGTGACATCATTTTGATAAAGAAAAGAAGAGAGTTTTGTAGCTACCTATATATGTTCCCTATAAATCAGTTTAACTTTATTTCTTTTAATTTCGAATCAAAAAGATTTGTTGATAAGATTATAGAGTTCCATAGCAATCAAAAATCTTCAATTGTAAACCTATAAATAGGGGTTATTCCATACCCATAGGGGACACAAATTTACGTTCCCAAAAGAACAATTAGCATATCTTTTATTTTTTTCTTCTTCTTCTTATTTCCGCATCACATCAAGAAGGAAAAACTTGGAGTATTTAGTTTCTGTTTTTTTAAAATTATTAATCGGCGAAGTATTTTAGGGGTGTATCAAGATAATCAAGACAAAGTGAAAGGTGGGGAAATTTATACTTGTGGTTATGTTATCCCTATTGTTTTATATGTTTTTATATTCATATTAATTATATGACTACATGTTTTTATTTTTAAAGACTACATGATGTTTATGTATATATATATATATATTCTCATGTTATTATTATATTTAAGTCCTCACAGAATATTAAGGTATCATGTTATTATTACATTTAAGGCCTCATAGAATATTAAGGCCTCATGTTATTATTATATTTAAGACCTCACAGAATATTAAGGTCTCATGTTATTATTATATTTAAGACCTCATAGAATATTAAAGTCTCATGTTATTATTATATTTAAGGCCTCACAGAATATTAAGGTCTCATGTTATTATTATATTTAAGATCTCACAGAATATTAAGGTCTCAAAGTTATATATATATATATATATATATATATATTCATTAAATTCTATTTATGTGACAATATGAATGATTAACATGTATTACATATGTGAATAATTGCGTTGTTCCTCACTGAGTATATTTATGATATACTCACCCCTCTTTACTTTCAGATTTGCAGTTGAGGAGTCGAAGCAGCCATGGAAAGTCGAGAATGACTAGTATAATAAGAAGTCGTTTATTTATTTTAGTTTAAGTTATGAGATTTTCGTTATTGACTAAAAACATAAGTTTAGTTTTCTTTATTAAGATGTTTTCAGATTAAATTTATTTTTATCTGTTGAGTTTACAAGTTTTTCATTTGTTGTTCACGTTTAAATTAAATATCATTATTTTATTCTTTTAAAAATTTTGGGGCGTTACACATAACCCAACCCACGGCTACATGAAAGAATAAGGTAGGCTTAAACGGGCTCGTCAAAGGATAAAATAATTAACAGGTTAGTGTTTGGATAGTATATAGGCTAAGAAAAGAATGTCTAATATCATCTCAATTCTTAAGCACATCAATGCAACCTCGAAAGCGGATCGAGCAAGTTCTAGAGAAACACATGTTATTTCAACCATTCAACACGAGAAGAAACAAGATTGAAAGATATGACGATTCAGCTCAAGTCTCACGGGTTTCAAACATGTGATCAAGTTCTCAAAGGCTCGATACTCACAATAATCATAACATGCTTCGTCTCACAAAATCGGTTGCAATCAAATTTTCTAATAAAACAATTCTCATCATCGTTGCTCGTCATTCAACTCAACCCTAAAATGGACACAAAACAAAACAAGAAAAATAAAACAAAAAGCAGATAAAAAACAAAAATAAAAACATTGGGTTACCTCCAACAAGTGCTTAATTTAATGTCTTTAGCTAGACCATTACCTCGATCAATGCGGTTTTCTCGCAACCGTCTTCTTCCCAAACTTGTGTTTGCCCTATATTTATCATTCATCGTGCAAACCACCACCGAGTGTGGAAGTGGCTCCCAAACTTGAACAAAACCTTCGGGGTTCCATACGATAGGATATGGCCCAACTACTGTGCCCAAGCATCGTGCCCAACGAGGTAAAGGCGGCGTCAAGCTCGGCTGGACAAGTTCGCCCAAGAAGACACCTAAAACCGGTGGGAGCGCAGTATGCTCGGCCATATCTAAATGAATCCTAGTTCGAGAAGGGATAGGATTAAGATCCTATCCTAGATCTCGAATCCTATTTAGAAGACCTCGGATTTAAGATCTAGGTCTAAATAATTGTGTATAAATAGAGGCTAGATTAGACGAAATAGATCATTCACACTCTTTTGTAATCGCCTTACACATTGATACACGAATACTCTCTCCCCGTGGGCGTAGATCTTATTCATAGATCGGACCACGTAAATCATAGTGTTCTTGCATTTATTTCCTTTCACGAAATTAAGATCGATCCTTTGGCGCCGTGCTGCAGGAACCGAAATTTTGTGTTTTCGATCAACCATCGTTTGTGGAAATAATCATGACCAAGTACACCGTGAGCCATGCATCCAGACCGTCGCGGGAACAACAACGGCGAAGAAGAACGCCGAGCTCGGCTCGGGAAGAGCCCAATCGAGCCCAACAGCTCATCTACACTAATCCTACCTCTACCTCGTCCTCGATCTACACTATGGGCTCGCTAGATCGACTCGCCACTTTCGGCGCCGCGGCTTGACCCGAGGATCCACGTCGTTCGAGGGCCATAGCACACCTCTCTTGAGCTATCCACGTCGGATCGTCAAAATTCGGTACATTTATTCTAGACTGAGAAGCTCCGCAGAAGAAGAGGCCTCTGCGTCCGTCGAAACATTTCATCGAGCTGTGGTTGTCGGCGATGACGGTTTTGTATATACCTCAGAGCCTTTTAATTCACCGTCTTCGTTAAAGTAAATTGCCGGGAGGTCCGACCATATTCACGCCGGTACCTCGCAACGGGCAGCGGCCTCGACAACCTGGCTTCAACTTCCGAGATAGTCATCCCACCATTTCGATGGATGGCCTCCTCATACTCGGCATGCTCCTCGCCTATTAATTTAGCCTCCTCATGCGACTCGAACGACTCCTCCAATGCAAAAGACGAGCACGGAGCTCGTCACGACTCTCCGGCAGCTCTATGTTTGATAACGAGACTACCGCACATGGCCTAATTGTCCCTTTATATGGAGGTTCGACCTCTTTTAATTCGAGCCGCGACAAGTCTTCAATTCGATTTAACCAGGAGAAGCATCAAGCATTTCAAAGCGACCACCGAATAAAAGATAAGTGTTTTCATATAAACTTGTGATTCTATTAATATGCCCTTAGGCGTAAACCAATGTACATTTACATTCAAAAAAAAGAAAAGAAAGGGATCAATCGACCCTCCAGATGCCTCGAACTGTCCACCTCACCGCCTCCGGAGCATGGAAAGCCTCGGCCTCTTCCGCCCTAATTTGCCAAGTCCGCCGGCCTCCTCGAGGCTGCGAGCCTCGTCGCCTTAAAACCCTAGCTGCAGCATCCCCGACCCTTTGTAAGATCGGCCATTAGGCGTCGGTGGGGATCTCGGTCCACGGGCGGCGCGAGCAGACTCCATGATCGGTGAGAAGAAGATGAAGTCAAGGTCCGCAGCACGGAAGCTCCTTCAGCCGCGGACAAGGACATCGAAATAGGCCCGCCTCGGGACATCATCCTCTATCCTCATACCCATACTTGGTTTATCCACCAGGTAGTCCTCGGCGACTTCTTGATTGCATCCGAGATGGCGCTTATTGAGGACCTCGGCGCATCACCAACCATCCCGAGAAGCCCCTGAGAGAATAGCCTCCAAAATGCTCAAGCATCTCGCCTGCGAGCTCGCTACCTTCGCCTCCCGATGCCGGCCTCCTCCAACTCGCCTTCATTAAAGCGACCTCGGCCTCGCGCGTGGCTTCAGCCGCCCTAGCCCTTGCCGCCTCCATCGCCTCGGCCGCCGCGCCGACCGCCGCCGCCTCAACACCCACCGTATCCGCCGCCTACATTTGTGAGGTCCGGATCTTTACCTCGGCCTCGCTAATCTCTTGGATGAGAGAGTCTTCTCTCCTCCATTCCCCGAAAGCATCTTGGGCCACCAGTCAAACCGGCTAACGGCCCTTTCAAGAAGTCCAGATGAACCGGACATCCGGGCCATCCCTATGACATCTTGGCCACCTCGGCCGACACGATCTCGACCCCCTATCTGAATCCCAACAAGTCGGAAGAATATATTATTTATATTACTTCACAAGGAAGAAGGATAAGTCGCTACCTCGGGAAGGTAGGGGAGCTCACGAGAGCCAACGACGATGCATTCGGGTCGGTAGCAACATGGCCTCGGGGATATGCGCTTTAACCTCTTAAAGCGCCTAAGAGCTGCGGCTCAGAGACTTCCTCCTCGCTCACTTCAGCATAGCCTCGACATCCTTTAAAATCGAGGAGGAGTTTGACCTCCTTCAAAAGAGAGGAGGAGCTCGACAAGACGTTCGAATCCTTCCTCTTCTTCCTCTTATCCCCGATCAAGTTCATCGCAAATAAATACAAGAAGTCGGGCATGTACACACAAATAATCATGCAACAAAGGACGAGAAGAGAAGGAGGGCCTCACCTTCACCGACTCCACCTCGGTGGCGGGATCATAAGTGGCTAAGCCCGCGCATGCGACTCGGCCTCGGTGAGGCCTCATCCACGAGACCTACTTTGTCCAAAGGCCTCCTCCAGCCACCGTCAATCTCGTCAACCACCACATCGGCGATCTTCTCCGATCGCCATATAAACACTGAGATCCATCGAATCGACAAAGAAAAACTTTACGCGCCAGCCTCGAGATCTTGACTTTATCTTCGCTTTGAATTTCTGACGGGGTGATAAATAATACCACCCCGAACCACCCTTCAGTTGAGAAAAGCGGAGAACAAGCCCCAAAGTGAAAGGAAAATTATGCCGATAGGCATAGACACTAGGCCCACCAAATACCGAAAAGAATTTGGCGTAAGTTGATAGTGATATGCCAACATCCGTTGAAGTTCGACATATACACGAGGATACAGAATACGAAGACCAGGCCGGAGGTCGCCTTCGATACATTATGACAAACCCTTCCGAGGAGAACAAGCCCATGCTCTGGACGGGGCAACATAAATTATATCGAAATACGGTATTGAGAGACAATCTCCTTTATATCGGAGGTTGTTAAAATAGAAGAAAAAGAAGACACTTTACCAAAATCCCGAAAGTGAAGCGCACAAAACCACCGATTTAATCCGATCGGCACGATACCTCAAACGAAGCTCAAGATTTAGAAGAAGAGGAAGCCATAACTTACTTTTGGTTTTCGAAGATGATGGTGATGAACCCAGAAAACAATGGCGGCGGTTATACATTTTGAAGTTTTGAAGTCCAAATTTTGAAATAGCAAAAGTGATATGAGAAATGGCGTATCAGGAAGATATTCCCTATTATACGCTTTATCGGGAATCCAACCGTTGTCGCGTTAAATGCGCATTAAATGCGATCCGTGGTCCCGTGCTCAACGACGGTGAAAAATCCCGTGTTCGGCCCCGCTTAACGCCCGCCGTGTGACACGGGACAGAGACCTCGGCATAACGCCTCGGCGCGAGAAGTAAGCGTGAGACCTCGCTTAACGCCTCGGCGGTGAAGTCGGCCAGAGACCTCGACATAACGCCTCGGCAGTGAAGTCGCAAGGAGACCTCGGCATAACACCCGACTCAGTGAAGTCGGCCGAGAGACCTCGCTTAACGCGCCTCGCCAAAGGTGAAGTCGGCCAGAGACCTCGGATTAACGCCTCGTCGGTGAAGCCAAGCAAAAACCTCGACTTATAGCCTCGACAAGAGATAGTACCAACAGACACAACCTCGGCGGATGCCTCGCAAACGGCATATGACTTGAAACATTGACACATACCAAGTCGGATCGATCACGCCCGCCTCGGCATAAACAACCCAAAACCAATACGACCTCGCCTGCGTCTTTTGGGGGGTTGTGATAGATATGGCCCAACTACTGTGCCCAAGCATCGGGCCCAATACGGTAAAGTCGACGTCAAGCTCGGCCTGGACAAGTTCGCCCAAGAAGACACCTAAAACCAAAGGGAGCGAGAAGGCTCGGCCATATCTAAATGAATCCCTAGTTCGAGAAGGGATAGGATTAAGATCCTATCCTAGATCTCGAATCCTATTTAGAAGACCTCGGATTTAAGATCTAGGTCTAAATAATTGTGTATAAATAGAGGCTAGATTAGGCGAAATAGATCATTCACACTTTTTAATCGCTTTACACATTCAATACATGAATACTCTCTCTCCCCCGGGCGAGATCTTATTCATAGATCGAACCACGTAAATCCTGGTGTTCTTGCGCATTTATTTCCTTACGAAATTAAGATCGATCACATACCGAGTCCAACTCTTCTTTGTAGCATCCTCATCAACTGGTCGGTTGACATCCAAGTGCGAGATTGGGCTAGCTATGGTAGTGGTGATCGAACAACAATCCTCATACTCTGAACTATCGTATCACTTGATGGCATCATAGATTGAAATTTTCAGCTCTTCATTGTTCACACGGAATGTGAGATCACTATCTTACTGATAAGCCTCATTTGTACCTGTTTTATAAGGCTATATTCGTTTCGTTTCTAATTGATAAGTGATCTTTTGAGCTATCTTTTGACATATTTATGTTTACCTTGGAAGATATTATGCCTTGTGTATTTCATGCCATTTTAGCATAGGTTTTGATGTCAAAAAGGTGGATCACGATAAAGAGGAATCAATAGCCGGTCAGCGAAGTTAGATGCGAAGAAGAACCGTTCGAAAACGACGTTGAATATGATGAAATAGATTTCACAAAGATGGATGTGAAAAGTTTAATATGTTAAAGAGCATCTCGATAGGGTCCGTGAGGCTAAACGGATCGTAATTGAGTCGGATGAGAGAAGAACGGTTAAACGCGAAGTCGCAGCGCAGGGAATCACGCCTCGCGAAACAGGCTCGCGACCTTTGGTCGCGATGCCGGGTCGCGAGGAAGAGCAGATTGGCGCGATTTTGGAAGCTCGCGGGCGCCTTCGCGAGAAGCAATTGAGAGCGCGCTTCGCGAGGCGTTAGGGCTGCTTACATATCTATATATTAATACTTATGGACGCACACACGGGAGGAGGGGCTTCAGCTTTTATTTTGGAGTTTTGGGATTCGCGAGAGTTTTTATTCACAGAACACAATTTTGTTGCTTTTCCTTTCTTTTGCACGTTGATTTTCTTTAGAATAGCTTTTAGAATTCTTGTTGCTTCCAGTTTATATTTTTGATTCCAGTTTATTTAGTTCAGTTTTCATTCTTGTTTTCGATTCCAGTTTTTATAATTTAGTTTTATTGGAGATTTCAATTGTTCATCCAGATTCAAGTGTTACATTATTCTTCGTGGATTATTACGGTTTTATCTATCTATCTCAATTTATGCGTTCTTTATTTATTTATTGCTTTGAGAATTTAATTATGCGTAGCTAAATTCAGATTGATTCTAGTGTTTGTATGACTGACTAGATTTATATGATTGATCTGTTGATACTGTTTTGCCGTCCCTTCATGATTTATAAATCTTGGCTATAATTCTCATGTGTTGGTATCTGATCAATATCTATGCATGCTAGTTATGTGATTAATGTCTCTGCGGAATTAATTGCATAATCGATATCTGGAGTTTATAATACGCTTTTGCCTTGAGACCAGCGGAGATAGGTGTTTGAGGAGGTTATATCTTTGTGTGCTTTTTGGTAATTAGCTTCTCTTCGAGACCAGCGGAGATAGAGTTTAGGCTAACCCACTACTATAGGTTGTCCCGACGGAAACTATAGTTACATTAGTGATCCTTCATCCAGATGTGGATTAAATTGGTAAGCAGTTAATAGGTTAATTGTGTGAATCGGTTTGGTTAAGTACATCCTAGAATTGATCTTTCATATCCGGTTTATTCCTTATTTATTTTCGAGTCTAGTTTTATAATATCCTCTCTTGATTTTGTTGCTGGATAATAATAAAGATTCTGTGTTAATTAATTGTTGTGTTCTCGAGTCGCAGTCCCTGTGGATACGATATATATACTTGCTGTTTTTACTATCATTTATTTGGTAGAAAATTTAGCGATCACTTACACATCAATTAAAGCTAGACCAGTAGCTAGAAACGGTCGACCCAAGATTAGCGGTTGATTTTTAAATTCAGGTATGTCCAATATTACAAAATCAGCTGGAAAAACAAAATCATGAATTCTTACCAACACATTTCAACTACTCCCTTAGGATATGATACTGACATGTAGCCATCATCAATGAAATAGTAGTTGGCTTCATTTTTCCAAGTTCCAAACGTTGAAAATAGATAAAGGCATCAGATTGATACCCGATCCCAGGTCACATAATACATTGGGGAATGTATGCTCTCCAATATCGCATTCCAACGTGAAACTCCTAGGATCCTTCTGCTTCAGCGGCAACTTCCTCTGTAATATAGCATTGCATTCTTCAGACATGTTGATTCTTTCAAATTTTCCCAACTTCTTCTTGTTCGCCACTGCATCTTTGAGGAATTTGACGTATCCGGGCATGTTTCTGAGCGCATCAAGGAGTGGTATGATGATTACTTTCTGGAACATATCCATGACACGTGAACTTCTCATCAAATTTCGCCCCCAGATCTTTGAGGAATGGAGCTGCAGCACTGGAAGCGCCCGAGGGCTCGCGCTTCCCTCGCGAGGTTGAGTCACGAGACCTCGCGAGGCTACCTCCGTGGCTTCGTGGCTTTCCTCGCGACCGCCTAGCGAGGCAAGGTCGCAAGGTGAATTTCTACTTGACGTGTCTTTTCTCACGGGATTCCTCACACCCTTATTCGCGAGGGACGGTCGCGAGCGTGGTTCTCGCTTCGTCTTCCTTCCTCGCGACAACCTCACGACGAGATGTCGCGAGGATTGCTAGCGAGGAGAGGATCCGTCAGATCTTCATTCTCGTCCTCTTTCACACGTTCCTTGTATCCCTTCTCTTCTTCATGCTCCAGGTGATTTGTATATGATCCTTCGCTCCTCAAATAAATTACATTGCACTGATTTGGAGGCATGTGATTCTTAGGATTCTATACAGTGTTGCTTGGAAATTGCCCCTACCTGTGCATCCTAGCTCTCTCATTAGCCATCTGCCCCACTTGGTTCTCCACCATCTTCATTTGTTAGCCAAGAGATATGACAGTATTATTGATGGCCTTAACAGTGCTCTCTAAAGTGTTCAGCATGTTCCCCATCTGCTGGATCTAAATATTTTGCTGAGCCACGATTTGTTGGTGACTCGCTGCTATTTGCTGATTGCTCACCAATACTTGCTGCATCATTTCTTCAAGGCTCGGCTTCTTCGGTTCCACAATCATCCCATTATTAACAGCAAAACTAGATGGTGGTTGATGAGCATTCTGCGCATTGGCATAGGAAAAATTGGGGTGATTCTTATTGTTGGGATGATATGTTGGATTCCTGCTCGATTCCCTTGGAAATTATTCCTTTGTTCACATAGTTGGCCTCCTCAATGTTACGCCCCATGGCAACCGCCATATGCCCTTTCCTCTCGCCATACTCCTTCGCAGTTGATGTGAATCTATGTAATAGATCATCATATATGTTATCAAGTTCAGAAGCGGCAACTTTTCTCGATCGACCGCCTCCATCGACCATTGATAACTATTGACGACATCTCCTCAATGATCCTCAATGCCTCATCTATACCTCATTGAGCGGACATCCTCCAACAAGCATCCACAATGCTACGGTGTTAGCATTTACATCGCTAGAATTAAGTCACCGTTGCTCGGTGAAAACCATCTTCGCAGACATTTTCGAGAGAAGGCTTCTAAATCTCTCCTGGCTTCAAATAAGGATTCATCTCCCAATTGTGAAAATGAGAGATCTCGGCATAATCTTCTGAGCCTTGGTAGGTGGGAAATATTTAGACAAAATTTCTCAGCACACTGCCTCCCATGTAGTGATTCTTGAGCGGTCTGACTCTCGAACCATTCTTTCGCCGACTCATCGTGAGAAAATGAACATCCGTGATCCGGATAGCATCACCGGCACTCCATTACGCTTGATTGTATCGTAAATATCAAGGAATGCCTCCAAATGTGCATTGGGGTCTTGAAGACCCCTCCCCAAACCTTGTATCAGATTGCGTCGATGAGGGCCGGTTTCAACTCAAAGTTATTCGCATTTACGTCGCCCCCATCCTCCACCTTGAAACTGATCTATCGGTGGTCTGTACATATTGTTAAGCGGTATGGATTGTGCTCGTCCTCCAATTTGGCCCATCTGATTCTGTAACGCCAGTTGGCGTTGCATAGCAGCTAACATTTCCTCCATATCGGCCATCCAATCATGTCCTTGTGGGTTACTATCTGCCATCGCTTGTCTTCTTTCTTTGCACTCTCTCTTATGTGATTTTTCAATCTCAAGATCCAATAGAAGAATTTCTTTCCTCTGAGATCTTGTAATCATGCACTGCGCAAAAAGACAAAAACCAAATTAGATCCAAGTAAACACATAGAAATTGTTTTTTGTTTATTTTCTAATTTTTTTATTTATATATACTTTTTTTTAAAAAAAACCTGAATTAATAACTACAATTTAGAAATTGCTTAAGTTCTTACCAAATAAATGATAGTAAAAACAACAAGTATATATATTTTATCCACAAGGACTGAAACTCGAAAACACAGTAATTAATTCACATAGAATCTTTATTGTTATTCAGACAACAATATCAAGATAGATGTGATTAATAAACTAGACTCAAATGAAATAAGATAAACTTAGGAATAAAAGATCAATTTAGGGATGTACTTAACCCAACCGTATTCATACAACTAATCTAGTAATTTGTTTACCAATTTAATCCACATTCATAAGAAGGATCACTAATGTAACTACAGTCTTCCGCCTGGATAGCCTATAGTAGTAGGTTAGCCTAAACTCTATCTCCGTCGGGTCTCAAGAGAAGTCAGCGATAAACGCGCATTTTACACGTTTATTGTTGATATTTAAAGATGATTTTAGATAGATAAAGTGCGTTTATGTCTTGGATCTCAATGCTTTTACATATTTTTGGAAGATACTGCTCTTGGGTTCCGTTTTGGTGTTTTGTAGGCTTATAAGTCGAAAACCGAAGCATGGAACGAGGCACGAGCGAAAGAAGGCTGAAAACAGAGCCTAGCGACCGCCCTCGCGGCCGCTAGCCCGAGCGCGAGAGCAAGATGCGCGCGAAACAGATGGCTCGCGACCGACCTAGCGACCGCTAAGTCGGCCGCGAGGAAATCCCATGCCAGCGACCAGCAACCGAATCGAGATAGTGCTCGCGAGCTACCCAACGTGCGAAAGAGCTACTGCCGATTTCTCGCGACCACCCCTTGGGACCGCGAGTGAGGTCGTGAGGTAAGCTTGCATGCGCACACCCAGCCGAGAAGCGAGGTTGGCGAGCGAGGATGTTCCTCGCGGATCGAGCATGATCATGAGCGCGTGTCGCGGCGTGGCAGAACTCAAAATTAGGTTTCACTTCTAATTCTATAAATAAGGCATTACCCCTCGCACCCCAACCTTCCCCAACAAATTTTAGGCGTTTTCCTCGGTTTTCTCTATTTTTCACATATTTTCACTTTAGCTTTGATTTAGATTCATTCTAGTATTAGTTTTCCATCATTAGACATTAGTTCTAAGCTTTGTTATCGCTTTGGAACGATTTCGTCCGAAGGAATTCCATTGTTTTCCTGTTTTCCGTTGGGTTTGGATACGAACCCAACCATTGTTCTTCAGACGCTTCCCTACGGGTTTTATCAATTTAATTTCTGTTTTTATGATTATCTCGTATTTAATTTCGTTATTTATGTCTAGCTAAATTTCCATTCTAATCCTAGGGTTTGCATGATTCTATCCTATATGTTGTGATTCCTGCTATTGTTATTTACCTTCCAGGCATTGATTCATGATTCTTGGTGCTCATTTATATGTGTTAAATTCTGATCAATCTTGATGCATATCTAGTTGCCAGTTAATTTCTTAACAATTTTAATTGTCAATCGATCTTGAATGCATGATACGGATAAGCCTTGAGTCGTAACTGAGATAGGAACATTCGTAGGAAGCATATTCTTTGTGATCATTTTGGAGTTGCTTATTTTCCTCTAGAGACGTAACAGTAATAGGGAAAATTAATAATCAACTGCCACAATTGTCGTAACTGAAGTTGTTGGTTATATGTGTGATCTTCCATCTTGTTTGGATTAAAATTGGTTAATAATAAGCAGGATAAACATACGTTGTGGATAGGATTAATGCATCCCTAGGGTTAGTCTTTCTTAATAGTTATCTCTTTGATATTTTATTGCTTTAGTTTATTTTCGAGTTGTTACCTTTGCTTTGGATTTGATATCCGAAGCCTTAAAACTTTTAAAACCAAATCTGTGCTTGGATAATGATGAATTATTGTTGAGTTAGATTCAGTGTTTTCGCATTACAATCCCTATGGATACGATACTCTGCTTATCTTATACTTGCGCGGTTTTCGTGTTAGAAAAGTGAGTGATCAAATTTGGCGCCAGTAAGCTAATTACCAAAAAACACACAAAGAATAACCTCCTACAGTTCACCCATCTCCACTAGGTCTCAAGGTAAAATCTGTATTATGTATTCAAGATATCGACTATGCAATTTATTCCGCCGGGACATCAATCACATAACTAGCATACATTAATATTGATCAGGTACCAACACATGAGAATTAAAGCCAAGAATCATAAATCATGAATGGGATGGCAAAACAGTATCAACAGATAAATCATACGAATATAGTCAGACATACAAACCCTAGGATCAATACAGAATTTAGCTACTCATCATTAGAATACTAAACAGAATTAAATAAATAAAACATAAACCTGAATTGAATAGATAAAACCGTAGGAATCCACGATGAATAATGTAGCAACTCGAATCCGTAAATGAATCTAAACTCTCAAAAGTAAACAAAAGACAAAACTGAAATCAAAGAATTCTAAAAGCTTAAACTAAAAATATTCTGTTCTAAGGAAAAATAAACGTGCAACGTAAAAGCTAAAAAGTGTTTTGTGAAAAGGGTCGTCAAGCCTCTCACTTCCAGTCTATTCTGTTCTCTGTAAAAGTTGCGCCGCTATATGAACCCTAGATCTGCCTTGACTTGAGAGACTAGTTCGCGAGCAAGTATCGCGATATAATTATCGTGAGCTAATCGTTACTTTTGCGCCCGTCCTTCTTCGCGAGCTAAAGTCGTGAGCCTGTTCTGCGCTTCCACGCGTGTTATCCTCGCGAGACAAAGTCGCGATGCGTCATGGGCAAAAAATCCTCTTTATCGTGATCTACCTTTTTGACATCAAAACCTATGCTAAAACGACACAAAATACACACGGCATAATATCTTTCAAGGTAAACATAAATATATCAAATGACAGCTCAAATGATCACTTATCTATTATAGAATGAACGGAAAAGGCCATATAAATTAGGCATAAATGAGGTTTATCACTTCTACCTAGAAGATAATTTCTTTGTAGATATTAATTATCTTTTGATATCTTTTAATATCAAATAATTATATATATATACTAGGAGATGTATTAAATAAATAATACATTAATCAGAGCACAATCTCGTGAGACTGTACAAGGGCTGGATGAAATTTACTGGTAAAGAGCCTTGATAGGCTATCTAGAGATCAAATAGAAGAAACAAAGATGGGCTTCAAATGAATTAATTTTCTATGTTCAACCTAAATATAATTCACTCTTAAATATTAATTCACTCAACTAAAGAATTAATATTGAATTGTCTCTTTACTTCTGTTTGAGTCGGAGTTGTATTAGACTTAAATAATCTTCGTATTTAAGATATACAATATCCAGTAATTAATTAGAGCTTCTGATAGCTACAAATTAATTAATTACTAATTAGTAAAAAAATAGTTCCTTAAATAGTACCATTCAACTCAATTATCCTATATGATAAAATCAACATGCAGGGTTTAATCTGATAAACCTTATCATCAACCTAAATCGGATACGGTTACCTAATATAGATTTTAGATATCTTATATGAACTGTTTCCACCCAATATGTGAAGTAAATTGAGTTATCACAAAACTCTCAACCATGACACTCAAAGTGAGAGTCAAACACGTATATATAGTGAAAGCACGAAACCCTATTAGGTTAAGATATAAGTCACCGAGATCTAAGTTCTTCATTACGATCAAATAGAAGAACGTATCTCACCGTGATCCTTATTAATGCGTAAAGGCGTGCCAATATAAACAAGAAATCATGATAGACTACTTTTTGTTACATCAGAGCCTAAACCAACAACTCGTCCTCAAGTTGTTTGGTTATGATATTAGTTTAGATCTCATAGGTTAATCGATCATTTGATCTTACGTGATCTACAACACACAATATGATCTACTTTATGATGAGATAATATGACATACATATGCGATAAGTTAACAATTCAAATAGCAGAATAATAGTGAAATAAGAACATTGTATACAAACAAAAAACGTCTTGCTTTCAGTACACAAACCCAACAGTAATACCGTGGGGACTAATCTTATGTTCATGGGAATAAACATTATCAATTCCATGACTGAGAATGAAATGGTGATTTATGCATACATTCTCAATCATATGATGATAAGATTATTACTGCATGAATCACCATTCCGAAAGGAATGCTCATTCCCATGAACATGAGATTAGTCATTCATCTCTTCCCCCATGGCATTGCTTATTCAATCCCATGAAGATGAGATTAACAAAAAAATTCTAACAAAAATATTCTTATTTATTTTTATCTTACAAAATATAATGAAATAACACGATAAAAACAATATAATTAATAATGATAACAATATAATTAACAATAATTAATGTTAGTAAAAAGTAATTGATAATTAACATAATGTTTTATAATAATAAATATTTATTATGATTATTGTTGTTGTTGTTGTTGTTGTTGTTGTTGTTATTATTATTATTATTATTATTAAAGTTATAATAACATAAATTATAAGAATAATTGTTTTTTTATTATTTATATTATTTCATCCATATTCTTTTATTCCTTGTACATATCATTCATAAGAATCTCATGTTTATTCAATTTCATTCCAAAATTCATTCCTTTCCAAACACCATTCCATTTTCATCAAATTTCATTCTTACGTACCAATCATCATCTAAATATATTGAGAAATGGTATACTGAAGAAGAGATTTTGGATGAATTGGTATGAACAGATTTGTAGCGTTGTTTCGATGTGAAGATTGGGGTGAGATTTGCTCCAATTTTGACGATCGAAATTTCCATTGATTATAGGGAAAAAGAGGACATAGACGGAGAGAGAAGGCTTGATTTAATTTTAAAAAATAAATTAATAAAAAAATTGAAAACTGAATTTACCACATGAGTTTGGATTTTTTCACAAGGCTGCCATATTAGTTTCGATTATTAAAAATTGTGTACAACATCAAAAATTGTCTATAACATGTGTATGTGATAGGATACGGTCCAACCACTAGGCCCAAGCATCAGGCCCAATATAAATTGGCCCAGACATTAAGCTCGGCGTACGCGAGTTCGGCCCAAGAAGACTCCTAAGCCAACTACAACTCTAATCGCAATTGGAGACGTAGAAGATTCGGATGCATATCTAAAGAATCCTTATGAGAGAAGACTTTGTATTAGAGTCAAACTCTATTTATATTAGAGTCAAACTCAATCAGAGTCGAACTCAACTTATTGGTATATAAATATAGGCTAGAATAGAAGAGAAGAGAGATCTACACTCAGATCATCAGCTACATAGCTACTCTATTTGTAATCGTTTTCACACTCTCAATACACATATACTTTCTCTTGCTCCGTGGACGTAGATGTAATACCCCGAAGATTTAAAGCCTAACTACGATAATTAAAATTCGTAAATTAGGGTTTCGTCTCGATAATCAAATTAGTAACTTATCGAATATGGATTTCGATTAATTATGATATAATGAATTCTTATATCATATTCACTAATGATTGTGAATTAAGAGATATAGTTTATATAATTTCTTTCGGCAGTAATATTTTAACGTCGATAGAATATCGATAGTTAATATTACGTTAATTTTTCTAAGTGACGAAGCTTAGAATTAAATACTCTTATTAACGAAATAAGTTAATAAAGTGATTACGACTTTATTACGACCATTTTGAGATGGGTCGATTATGAACGTTTTGAGACGTTTCAAACGTCAACGTTAGAGAGCGATTAGAAAAATAAGTCTAATGATCAAGAAATTATAATATTTAAATTTCTATGATTATTTTATGTAAAAGAGTATTATTTAGCATTAAAACAATGATAGAGGATTAAGGAATAACTATTGAATAAAGTGTACAATTTTGAAAACCCTAATTTCAAAATTGTGGTTTTAGCATGAACCTTTCTAATTATTTTTCCTATGATATAAATTATTATCTAAGACATATATTGTGTTATATATCTACCAATGGCAAAGAAATAAAATATTTAGCTTTGAGAATGGAAAAGTACCGTGAGCTTTGGTATGTAGGATTTAATGTAATAAATTTTGCTATCTTAATTCCATGCTAGGTAATTATTGAAAGAGGAATATTACTACACACAAAACAAGGAAGTAAATGAATGAATCAAGTAAAGGTGTATTAGCTTGGTAAAGGAGCCGTCATTGTGGACTAAATATGTGAGAAGAAATTCTAAAACTCCTTTAATTGATTGCTTGCATGTGTAATTGTGTAGATATTATATACATAGTATTCTACAAAATTTTAAAACTTCTCCTTTGTGAATGTGAAATGACCGACGGCTCTATGAGAGATCAAAGTGTAGGATTTATTTTTGCTTCTATCAATGTGTTGTGTAAGTGATGACATAGCCTTGAATGAGTCACAAATAAAAAGTCTTGCTAAAATTTATTGAGATGACCGTGTAGTGTAATAAGGGTTTAGAATATTTTATTTCAATTCATTTTGGGTTGCATTTGTATTTGTGTGTTTGACCGAGAAGTAAGGAAAGGAGATTAAGTGTAAAAATCATTTTATTTCCTTAGGCTTTAACTAGAAGTGATAGGATATAACTCTTAAAACACAATCCTCTTTTCAAACACCCTCACTGCCGTGAACTATTGAGAGTAAAAAGGAAGTGTGTTCTTCATTTCATTCACCCACACCTTGATACAAAAAAATCCTTGCACTAAATCGACGCCGGTTAAAACGTTAGCAATTTAACAAGCTTTAATCATACGTTAAGATTTTCGATTTCTGACCGTTAGATTTTAAGATATATGCTTATGTTAGTTAATGGAAAATATGAGAAATGTTGCTAGCATGTTGTGTTGTTTATTGATAATGTTTATATTGTTTAGTATGCTAAAATTGAGCATATGTATTGTTTAATTAAAGGCCTAAGCATGCTATAAATTTTATGGTAGTGATCGAAATTTATTAAGGTGAAATTGTTAATGGATTAATGATCTATGTTAAGAAAGGAACCCATAGTGATTATTTGGAAATTTTTGGAAATCATACACAATAATTTTGTAATTACCGAAAATTTGTTGGAGGATTATGTTAATGTACAAATCATATCTATGTGATATTATAGTATATTCATGTTGTATGGCCTTAATTAGATGTTAGGGGATTTTAATAGAAATTTTAGAAAACATGTGCTCATATATTTGAGAATGGCCGACACCTATTAGGTTGGTAGGTTGATGGATAAATTATGATTGTGGGATATTATGATGTATTAGTGATACATGATAATGGTTAAGTATTGTGTGAATTTATAAAAACTTTAGAAATATGTTTGGGTATATTTGGTAAAAAAAATCGAGAACTACAATGTAACAGCTTCTAAATCCTAAGTACGATTTAGTAGGGATTATTACTCTAAACAGGGATAAATAAACAGGGAGACCATTTAACATTAAACTGTAATACATATATCAAGTATGTTTTTGGACTTCAATACATAACTTATGTTCTTTCGGTGAAACATGTGATATGTACATATGACGATGTACTATCAAGGTATAACTTTCAGCGACAACCTTCCTATTGCTCAACACTGCTCCATCGCATCACCAGCTCAATCTGCACATTTAAAAACAAATATGCAGGGCTGAGTACAAATAATGCACTCAGTGGACTTATGCCAAAAACATTTTACATTCTTTAAATTACACTGCCCCATTATGGTAAGACACAAGGGTTTTACTTGAAAAGGCCTTGAGCTTACTAAACATTTTCATCATTTTCATAAACGTTCGTCTGCGCAGACATTTTCCTTGTATGTATGATCCATATCCCTTCATTTCATCATAACATTAACATTTACGCCGTAGAAGGAGGCCTCCTCTACGTCATTGTGATCGGCCGTGAATTGTCCTTACAAAGACGATCACCATTAAGTGTACGTTAATCCTAGCTGTATAAGCCTTAAGCATAGGATCCGATATCGATTTCATTCATAAGTTGGGAGCGACCAACAACATTCATCAATCATTCATTCATGGATATGATACATACATAAAACATAAACATTTTGGGCGTAATTTCATCATCATTTCATAATCATTTCTCGAAAGAGAGCATCATAAATAATTGCTTTTCATTTCAAGAAAGCATCATAAATAGAGCATTTTATCCTGAGGATAAGAAAAGAAAAGCCCACAGTGCGTAAGCTTTCTTAATTCGTTTTCTTTCACGCCAACGATCGCATCCGCCTCACCTTTATGTAAAAACTAATTTAGATGCGTTGGTCACGTTTTTGAGATCTTCAAAGTTTAAATAAACTTTGATAACTTATACTATAATAATTGAATTCCTTAGCAATTCAATACGCCGCTCAATCGTGTATCTTAACTAAACATTTCTCGTGCTTGATAGAAACGAGATATGTTCAACAATTTCATTTTAACCTTTTAGGTTAAACATTTAACGATTCTCGCGTTTTTGATACAAAGATTTCAATTATGAAATCTTTTCTCACCAACGTGATTTCTTTAAATAATTAATCGCTTTACACGTATTAGCGTGTTTATCGAACGATTTCATACGTTAATTTCAAAAGTCAACAATTTTGACTTTTTAACAAATTCTTTAATAATTCATATTTTAATATCTAACTCCATATAAATCGATTTCTTTTCATTAAACCTAATTTCGATTTTTCACGCAAATCGATAAACTTTATTAATATTTTCTTTAATATTAATTAACTTATTCATTAAACATTATTTTTATTTCTAACATTATTTAATATAACGTTTCGCCATAAACATAGTATTCTATGTTTATAAAATTTCATAATTTCTTAATATGTCTAAAATAATTTCTAGACATATAATGTATTATTTTCTTGATATTAAGGATTTAAAATCCTTAATATATATATATATATATATATATATATATATATGCTCTCGCCTTCATGCTTAAACTTTTAAACTTCTTCCAAAATTCTTCTAAATTCATATAGTGTACTATTTTATCATAGTATCACTAATATGTATTAACATTAACTATAGAAAATTTTGGACATTACTTATTTGATCTCATAGGTCACGACTATTATCATCAAATTGTCCAAATAATTTTCTAAAATTCTAGTTAATGTATACAAGGCTGAACATTAATCTATAACATAATTATAGTATATAGTCCAACATTTTCAATTTCTACATCAAGGAATCAATGTTCAAGGCTCGGTTTCTACACATTATATACTAAACATTTTTATAAAACTCCAATAAAAATACACTATGCTTATATACTATAGCATAGCAACATTACATCATTACATTCATTAAAAACAACTTAATCATGCCTAAATCAAGTCTTGAAGCTCTCAAAATTTCGAGAACATGCACATATATTTTCTTAAAAATCTAGTAAATTCACATATCACTAAATCAATACCCTAGATCAATAATATGCTATAATATTACTTAAATAAAAATTGTGCACCAACTTATAATTTCCTCAAATTTTCGGCCATTAACAATTCAATAGCATATGATGTTTAAATATTCTCAAATATTCACTATGAACTCCTTAGCTTATATATAACATAAATCCATCATCAAAATAATCCTTAGAATTTTCGATCATTAGAGAAAATCATAACATGCTTAGCCTTTGATTTAACATAATACATATGCTTATAATTACATACTAAGCATATTTAAAGAACAACAAACATGTCATCATAATCTATTCTATTTTCATCTTAAGAACATAAGCATAAATATTAAAATCGAGGCGGTGAAATCGAAAATTTAAGCGTATAAAGGCTCGTTAAATTTCTAACCTTTTAACGGTATCGATTTATCGTGAAATGATTTTAGAACAAGCTTTTAGATGATAGAAAACAAGAACACTCAAGTTTTCTCTTGAGGAAGCTCACGGCGATGAGGAGAAATGGGAAAGAGAAAGTGTTCTTTGGTTTTGATGTAATAATCACTTAAGTAATAAGCTAAGGAATTAAACAAGTAATGAATTAATTTTTTCATATCTCACGGTACACACACACTTTGCAAGACAAAAAATATGTGTGACTCATCAACTTTATTACATCATCATAGTAAGTATGTCTTCTCGATCGCTTCCTTTTCACACGTAAAAGTGTAATGATAGGGTAAGCGATATCGTATCCACGAGATCATCACGAAAACATAGAAGCTAGCTCAGCGATTATTCATCATTATTGAAACACGGATAAAGGGTGAGAGGTTTTGGGGCTTGAATTTAATCCAAAGCAAAGGTAACCAAACGAAATATAAATAACGCAATAAAACACGATAGAAAACTATAAAGAAAGACTAACCTAGGGATGCACCAATCCTACCCACAACGATGTTTATCCCGCTTATTACTAACCGTTTTAATCCGACAAGACGGAAGATCACATATATAACCAACAACTTGATTCGATAATTGCGGCGATTGATTACTAATTTTCCCTATTACGATTCGTCTCTAGAGGAAAATAAGCAACTCGAAATGGATCACTAAGACTATGCTTCTCTGAACGTCCTATCTCGATTCGACTCAAGGCTTATTCGATCATGCATTCAAGATCGATTGACAATTAAAACAATTACGTAATTAGCGGCAACTATGATATGCATCAAAATTGATTAGAAATCAATACATATAAATAAGCACCAAGAATCATGAATCAATGCGGAAGGTAAATAACAATGAGAACTCACAACATATAGGATCGGATCATGCAAACCCTAGGATTAGAATAGAAAACTAGCGAGACATAATAAGCGAAATGAAATACGATTTAACCATAAAAACATAAATTAAATATATAAAACCCGTAGGAAGCGTCGGATGAACAAAAGTTGGTCTTGAATCCAATCTCAAGCGAACGAACGGAAAACAAAAGAAAACGATCGGACAAAACGTTCCGATCGATAGCAACGATAAACTAAACTAGAACAACGTAAAACAAAACTAGAATTAAACTAAGCGAAGACTAAAGCTAAAGAAAGGAAAACGAGGAAAAACTCAAGTAAAATAGGTGCAGGGCGTGTTGGGATCTCTGAGGCGCGGATGGCTTGCCTGTTATAGAAAAGGGTGGAAACCCAATTTTGCCTCTCCGCGCCGCTCGCGACCAGTCCTCGCGATCGCTAGGGCGATCGCTAGGTAATCTCGCACGATTTCTCCGCGCTTTCTTCTTCTGCTCGCTTTGAACCTCATGACGGCTGGCGGTCGCTAGCCATTATAATGGTCGCGAAATCGTCCGGTGAGTTCTCGACGCTGAGCTTCGCTCGCGGGCACGAGGTTGCGGCGCGCCCTTACGGGTGCTCACTGGCTTGCCTGGCGGCGAGCTAGCGACCGCTAGGCTGGTCGCTAGAACACGGCGAGAATGTTAATTTTACTCGTGCTTCCTTGCTTCGATAATCAATATATAAACCTACAAAACGTCGGCGGAACACCCAAGCGGTATCTTCTAGAAATAGATGAAACATTAAAATCGATACATAAGCACATTAAGCGATCTAAAATCATCTTTAAATATCAACAATAAGCGTGTAAAATGCGCGTTTATCAAACCCCCAAACTTAAAGCATTGTTTGTCCTCAAACAAAAGCGAATGCAAAAGACAAACGAAAGATCAACGAGCGTAGCAAAGAGGATAATCATTCTAGCCTCGAAACATATAAGCGCTCAAAAACATTAGCGCACATGACGGCGTTAGCCAACTCCACACAAACAACAATCGAGGCGAAGAACTCATTTATTTCAACCTCACAAAGGCATGTGCGTAAAATATATAGAATACACTCAAACTCATAAAGAAATTAAGGACGTGTATACACTCACGGATCAATGCAATGCAACATCTTACCATAGGCTTGCGTTTCTTCTAACATCTCCACCGTCAAATGTGTTCAAATAAGGATCAAAGAGGTCTTTTGATAGGTTATAATGTAGGCACATTGGTTAAGGTAGGATAATATATGGCTAAGTGACTCAAGCAAACTCCAAGCACCACCATTTATATATTTCGACACATATGTTTTCTATCGTGTTTTTCTCTTTCTTTTCCCAACGTGCTAAATTGACGTTCTATGCCTCATAAGGTACCTATACTTTGTTTAAAGACCCTTTATGCTCAACACTCATAGTGAACTTAACATTTTTCTTTTTCTTTTCTTTTCTAGAGCTTATAGGGTTTAACTTTCACGAACAAGGTATTATTCTTCACCACAGATATATTTTTCTAAACGAAACTTTTCTCATCATCACTACATCAAAATTTCACCCCGTTTGATTCCCATATCCATCCTCACCTCCTATCATCCGGTTAATCGAAAGAAAAAGTCTAATAAAGGCTCAAAGAAGCGACAAATGGTATATATCATCGGGTTAGTGTTTGGGTGATAAGTAGTTAACTGTGATGGCCTTTTATCCTTTCCAAATTGAAACACATATTGCGGTCTCGATACGTAAACACGGCAAGTTCTAGAAGATAATCACATGCGATATCACACAATTAAAAGCGTATCAAGATGTTTATACAATGAAGCTCAAGTCTCACGGGTTAAGCAAAAGGTGAAAAACAACAAGTCTAGCCATCTCACGTCATTCATGCGTCGTTTTCTAACATATCATGTGCACTATCATTAAATTCACAAAAATTTCTATCGCCATTGGCCACATGGATTAACACACTTCACTTAACTCGTTGATCGATGTATACGAAAACGAAAAGAAAAAAGTAAACACGACAAAAGCAACACAAACGAAACAAAACAAAACACGAAAACAAAAACAAAGAAAACGTTGGGTTACCTCCCAACAAGTGCTTACTTTAACGTCTTTAGCTGAGACCATCACTAACCTCGTCAATCGGCGTTTTAGTAGCAATAGACATCTTTCTCGACTTGTGGAACCTCCTAAATTTCGCATTACGGATGACCACCATGACTATGGAAGTCTTTTTGAAACTTGAATGAAACACTCGGGTTCCATGCCGAGTCCACTTCTTCTTCTCACGGCTTCCTCAATCGGTCGAGTACCCTCTAAACGCGAGACGTGAGCGGCAACGGCGGTCGTGATTGAACAACAATCTTCCGACTTTCCAGCGTCGTGTTGCTTGATGGCGTTGTATATGGAAATTTGAGCTCCTCATCGTTAACACGAAACGTGAGGTTTCATTCCCCGCACATCAATCAACGCACGACCGGTTGCTAGAAAAGGTCTACCAAGGATTAGTGGTGGTTGTTTGAATTCGGAATATCTAAAATAACAAAATCGGCAGGAAAAACAAAATCCCGAATTCTTACCAACACATCTTCGACGATACCTTTTGGATATGTGACGATCGGTCGACCATCATCGGTGAGATCTTCGCCGGCTTCATCTTTCCAAGGTGTGGCGGTTGAAAGCGTTCAATGGCATCAGATTGATGCTACTTCAAATCGCACAAAACATTTGGGAAAATCGCTCGCCGATCTCGCACTCTAACGTGAAACCGCCGGGATCATTCTCGCTTCAGAGGAGCTTCCTTTGCAAGACGACCTGCACTCTTCTGATAGGAAATTTTCTCAAATTTTCCAGTTTCTTCTTCTGTGGCAAGCGTCTTTTAAGAACTTCATGTAGCCCGGCATGTTTCGCAACGCTTCAAAGAGAGGCAAATTTATCTCAACTTTCTGAAAAACCTCTTTGAAACGAGCAAACTCCTCGTCATATTTCGACTTGACAAGTCGACTCGGAAATGGGACCGGAGGAATGTACGTGCGAGGATTAGCCTCTGGAGGTGCTTCGCGGTCGACCTCGCGATCGCTGGGATGGTCGCGAGGAGTATGCTGCGCGCTGGACTCCTTCCTCGCGTGCGAGCTTGCGGGCGCGAGCTCGCGCGCTAATTTCTCTGACTGATTGCTCGCGGTCGGGTTTGCGAGCGCTGGATCGCTCGCGAGCAACTCTGGCGCGCGGATACTCGGATGGCTCGCGGTCGGGTGCGCGGGCGCGCGCTCGGTCGCGGGCGTCTGTGGACAAAATTCGGGATGGCTCGCGATCGGGCTCATGATCGCGAGCTTCGATCGCGGTTTACGTCGATGTGCTATCATGCTCTTCTTTCGGTAGGGCTCGGGTAGGCTCGTCCGCCTCCTCGTCACGAATGGCGAAGCATTGACTCTTCGGGTTCACCTCCAGACATTACTCGGAAATTGGCCGTCTTACGTAGCGCATTCACTTGCAGGCTATTTGACCAATTTGATTTTCCAACATCTTTATGTGCTTCCCATAGCCGTCATAGTCGATTCCAAGTGATTTATCTTACGCGGTGTTGCCGATGAGCAATTCGATTCGTGGCCAATTGTTGGTTACTTACAACCAGCTGCGCATCATGTCTTGAGACTTGGCTTCCTCGGCTCTTGAATCGAATTCGACTATTGAAGCTTCTGAAGGTTGTTGGAAATTCGAATGGCTCCTCCGATTGATGTGGTGGCGTTCTGTCTCAATCGACTTTTCAAAAGAGTGAACTTCTTCATGAGGTCGTCATATTTGAATCACTCTCAACAAGCAATGCTTGAGCGATGGTGTTCTCTCCGTTGGCCATTGATAGCTGTTGGCAGCCATCTCTTCTACAATACGGCTTGCTTCGTCGACTGGTCGGTTTAATAAGCAGCCCCCTGCCAACGCATCTACCATGCTCCTCGCCCCGCCATGTCGGTCCACCGTAGAACTGTGTGATTTGTTGCTCCTTGGAGAACCCATGTTGTGGATATCGTCTCGATAGACCTCTCGAATCTCTCCATGCCTCGAATAATGATTCGTCGTGGTTTTGGCAAAAATGAGAGATTTCGGCGATGATCTTCTGCGCTTTCGCCGGCGAAAAGTATTTTGATAGAAACTTCTCACAAAGTTTCCCCCAAGTGTCGATGCCAGCTCGGTCCAAACTCTTGAACCAATCTTTCGCTTTGGCAAGAACGAGAAACCCAACATCTTGCGTCCGATTGTGTCTTGTGGCACCCCATTACATTTGATGGTGTCACAAATGTCGAGAAACGTCTCGAGATGCGCATTCGGTCTTAAGTGACTCCTCCCAAACCGCTCCCTGGACCATCTTGATCGGGGCGGTTTGAGCTCGAAATTATTTGCATCTACGTGCGGACCCCACCGCCTCCTTGAACTGATCGTGGGATGTCGATACATGTGGTTGAGGTCTATCCTCCGGGCGGGGACAATGATTCCCATATTCGTCATCGTACGCATCTCTGCAAAGTCGGCTAGCATCGTCTGCAACTTATTCGGGAGGAATGCCCTGTTTTGCGGATCACCGCCATTGCAGCCGTCTCTTCTCTCGTCCTCTTCTCCTTTGAGAGCCTTGATCTCGGGATCTAATAATACTTGTGAGGTCCACGAGATCTTGTACGATAAACCACCCGTGAGAAGAGAGAAATTAGCACTAACAAAATAATTAAATAATAAATATAACTTGAATTAATAAATCCAAATCGTCAAATTATTCCTATGTGATCTTAACAATTCCCGGCAACGGCGCCAAAATTTGATCGCTCCTTTTTCACACGTAAAAAGTGTAATGATAGGGTAAGCGAAGTATCGTATCCACAGAGATTGTATCACGAAAACATAGAAGCTAGCTCAACGATTATTCATCATTATTCAAGCACAGATAAAGGGTGAGAGGTTTTAGGGCTTCGAAATTTAATCCAAAGCAAAGGTAACCAAACAGAAATATAAATAACGCAATAAAAACACGATAGAAAACTATAAAGAAAGACTAACCCTAGGGATGCACCAATCCTACCCACAACGATGTTTATCCTGCTTATTACTAACCGTTTTAATCCAGACAAGACGGAAGATCACATATATAACCAACAACTTCAGTTACGACAATTGCGGCAGTTGATTACTAATTTTCCCTATTACAGTTACGTCTCTAGAGGAAAATAAGCAACTCCAAATGGATCACTAAGACTATGCTTCCTACGAACGTCCTATCTCAGTTACGACTCAAGGCTTATTCGTATCATGCATTCAAGATCGATTGACAATTAAAACAGTTACGTAATTAACTGGCAACTATGATATGCATCAAAATTGATTAGAAATCAATACATATAAATAAGCTCCAAGAATCATGAATCAATGCCTGGAAGGTAAATAACAATGAGAACTCACAACATATAGGATCGGATCATGCAAACCCAGGATTAGAATAGAAAACTAGCGGACATAATAAGCGAAATGAAATACGATTTAACCATAAAAGCGAAATTAAATATATAAAACCCGTAGGAAGCGTCGGATGAACAAAAGTTGGTCTTGAATCCAATCCCAAGCGAACGAACGGAAAACAAAAGAAAACGATCGGACAAAACGTTCCGATCGATAACGAAACGATAAACTAAACTAGAACAACGTAAAAACAAAACTAGAATTAAACTAAACGAAGACTAAAGCTAAAGAAAGGAAAACCTGAGGAAAAACTCAAGTAAAATAGGTGCGGGCGTGTTGGGATCTCCGGGGCGCGGATGGCTTCGCCTTATTTATAGAAAGGGTGGAAACCCAATTTTTGCCTCAGTCGCGCCGCCTCGCGACCAGTCCTCGCGATCGCTAGGGCGATCGCTAGGTAATCTCGCGCGCTGATTTCTCGCTCGCGCTCGCCTTCTTGCGCTCGCTTTGAACCTCGCGACCTGGCTAGCGGTCGCTAGCCATTATAGGCGGTCGCGAAATCGTCCAGTGAGTTCTCGACGCTAGGCTTCGCTCGCGGGCACGAGGTTGCGGCCGCGGCCCTTCTGGGTGCTCGCTGGCTTGCCTAGCGGCCAGCCTAGCGACCGCTAGACTGGTCGCTAGAACCTGGGCAGAATGTTAATTTTACTCGTGCTTCGTTCCTTGCTTCGATAATCAATATATAAACCTACAAAGCGTCGAAGGAACACCCAAGCGATAGATTCTAGAAATAGATGAAACATTAAAATCGATACATAAACGCACATTAAGCGATCTAAAATCATCTTTAAATATCAACAATAAGCGTGTAAAATGCGCGTTTATCACTTACACAATTAAATGATCTTACACAAAAGTTTTTGAAGGAAGCAAAATAATAAAAGTCTATTTGCTACTTGGTGCCGTCGGTTCCCTCAATACACAAGGAAGAAGTCTTAATTTCTTGTCTCATTCTAAGATATGAAATATCTACACTCAATCCTATGTAGTTAGTCATCAAAAAGGTCTTCTAAAAATTCTTCTAACCTCAAATGGGAACCATATTACACGGCTATTCTCTTCTCAAGCACTCCACTTGATGCATTCATTTACTTTCTTATTTTGTGTGTAGAAATATTCAATTTTTTTTCAATTATTACTAGCATGGAAACGAGGCAACAAAATTTGTTAATTTTAAATCCTACTTGGTCGCTCACTGCACTTTTGTACAATTAGTGCTAAAATTTGATTTTCATGCTATATATGGCTATATATCATAATATATGTCTTAGATGATAAATTATATCATAGGGAAAATTATTAGAATTATTCCATGTGTGAAAACCCAATTTTCGAATTAGGGTTTTCGAAAATTCATATTTGTTCAATAATTAATCCTTAATGCTCTAGCATTGTTTTAATGCTAAATAATACTCTAATTACATTTAATAATCATAGGAATTTAAATATTATAATTCCTTGATCATTAAACTCATTTTCTATTCATCTCTAAGCGTTGGCGTTTGAAGCGTCTCAAACGTTCATTATCGACTCATCTCAAAATGGTGGTAATAAAGTCGTAATTATTTTATTAATTTATTCCATTAATAATGGAATTTAATTCTAAGCTTCGTTCCTTAGAAAAATTTTACGAAATTTTAACTATCGATATTCAATCGACGTTAAAATATTACTGCCGAAACACTTTATAAAATTATATTCCTTAATTCACAATTCTTAGTGAATATAAAATAGGAATTCGTTACTTCGTAATTAATCAAAATCATTACTCGATATATTACTAATTCAATTATTTCATGAAACCACTAATTTACGAATTTTTAAATATCGTAATTAGGCATTTAATTCTTCGGGATATTACATTCTACCCCCCTTAAAAGAAATTTTGTCCCGAAATTTGCATACCTCAAAAGTATGGGGTATTTTAATATCATAATATCTTCAATTTTCTCGTGATTTCCTTTTGTCCATGGTTTCCATTGGACTTTCATTAAAGACCAAACTTGATTCTTTAATCGTTGAATCGCACGATCAAAATTGTCGTGATTTTCATCACAACTCATATTTGAGTTAAGGATCACGTGAATTGGGTCATTTTCGTATTTCCTTAACTTTGACACGTGGAAAACATTACGCACGTTCCCAAATTGGTGGAAGTACCAATCTATAGGCGATCGGGCCTATTGTTTCTAGGAGCTCGTGAGGTCTATAAAACATGATCTCAATATTCTTGTATCTGAACTTTATAATTTGCCTCGATGAAGAAATCTTAAGAAACTTTATTTTCGCATTTAAAATGCAGTTCAGATCTACGCGTATCAGCGTAAGACTTTTGTCTGTCCTGAGCTTCTCTTATTCTTTGCCACATTTGGCAGATATCTTAATCATTTCATTTACGTTGTCGGGACCTTATACTTTCTCTCACCTACTTTATTTTAATAAAGTGGTGGTCAAAACTTCTTTCCATGTAATGCCTCACATGGTTATATTGATCGTTGCTTGACGCTTGGTGGTCGCGAACTTAACAAGTGGTATTATCGTTTCCACTTGTACCTTGATTTAACATTAATGTTCTATCGTATGCTTAAACGTCCATATTATCCTTTTTAACTGTCCATCTACCTGTGAGTGGACATCTATGTTAAGGTTCAATCTCGTGTCTAACTCCTTTTTGTGAGTTAGTTCAAAATCTAGAGGTTAACTTGGAGTCTCTATCTGAAATGATAGGTTTTGAGTATCCTCTGCAAATGTACGATTTCCTTTATGTATGCAGTGACTCATCGGATCTCTGAGTTATCTGAATAGCGCGAGATGAACGTGTTTGGTGAGTCAATCCACTACTACCCATATAGTAGTGCGATTTCTTTATGACCTTGGCAAAACCCGGCATAAAATCAATTGCTATGTCATTTCATTTTTATTCGTATATCTCTAGAGATTATAATCTCTTATAAGGTCATTGATACAATGCCTTTATTTATTGCTAACCGAGACATTGCTCGACAATAGGGTTATATCTCATTTCATTCCTTACTATCCAACTCTTCTCGTAAATCTTAATATCTCTTAATGTTGCCTGGTTGGGCGGTATGAGAAGGGTCATGAACTTTTATTCATGATTTCATTTCTAAGCTTATTATTGTGAAATATATATATCCTTTCTTTAGACAATATGATATTGTCTAAACTTCTTATAAATCCTTCAACTCTTCATTCCTTATTTTAGTTAGTATTCTATTCCCATTTTCATTCTTTTCTTTTCGTTTATCACCCTTTTCGTTAATCATGTGTCACTTTGAGTGTGAGAATACAACTCACGTTAGTCCTGTTTGCCCAACTACTTACTTTTTATTTTCTTAAACTCTCTAATGAGTTTTTCCTTTTCTATAAGGACATACTATAAATTAGACCGAATTTTATAACTTAGGGCATTAGATTCTACATTAACCTTCCTTAGGTGATCATTTATATCACATTGGTAATCTTTTACCGATTCGAGCCATCTTTTCTATCCCGTATTCTAGTTTCTTTGCTCAAGAATTTATTCAAACTTTTGTAATTGCGAAGGGTTCTTAACTTATTGTCATAGGAGTGAAGTCTCCAAGACTTTGATACTTATACCATTGTTACTATTTCAAGTCGTGAGTTGGGAAGTTCTATTCATGTGGCCTAAGTCATTGTGATGCGTAAGCTATTTTCTTTCTCATATTAATACATAGCTTTACTTTAATTAATCCATGTAAATTTGATTCCTTTTGGGGTAGCTATGGTATTGCCTCTACTTTAGAGAGTTCTCAATGGATCTTTGATAGTAGGCGATTGATCTAAGAGATTCCCGATCTCATTTTAGGTCATTGACGACTTTCATTCTTAATTGCTTTATCCTTAGCCCGATCTACTTTGATTCCTTCTAAAGACACTATGTGCCTGAGGAATATTTCTTTAAGCCGAAATTCACAATACTATACTTGGCAAAATTTGCCCGGCTCTTAAAATTCGTAAGATAATCCTTCGACGTTCTTTATGTTCTTTCTCGCACTTCATATGGATAAGAACATTATTCATAAAGGTTAAGACAAAATTGTCTAAGTATGTGTGGAACACTCGATTTTTGAGGTTCATGAACATGGCTGGTGCATTGGTTAGTTCGAATGGCATAACTACTATCTCATAGTGGCCATATCTTATTCGGAACAATTCATTGTCGTATATCGGATACCATTCTACAAGGACCATAAAATATGTTACATCAGAACGCCTCAGTGAGGACTTTTCATATATTAATTCCGACGGTCGGTCTATCAAGCCGACTAATTACATGGCATCTAGTTCCTTTTACATTCAAAAAAAATTTGACACCATTTTAACATATTTACAAAATACTCCAAACTACGTTTATTTTACATATTCTAACCACACCATTTTCAACATAAACCATTATCTACATATAAGTCTCATATCATCATTAGATTCTACGTCTCTGAGTGGCCTTCATCGGAATCGTACTCCTCATTTGGAAACTTGCCTTTCTCCAGGTACGTTTTTGCTTCATACTTCCGATGATCTATCTCCTTCAGAGAGCCAGGGGTCAAGCTGCTCCCTGTTTCTTCTTCAATACCGAGTTTGTGTTGTTTTATCGGGAAGTATGGTTGAGTCGGTAGTGGTAATTCTCCTAGTCCGTGAGGGCGGTAAGATCCTGTCCTTTGGCCATTCTCATCCCTTTCAAGTATAATTTGCGACACGGGGCGTGGGCGGCGTTTGGAACATCGGTACAACCATTTCTTTGTACCATCTTGGGTAACTTGCGGGGACCGGACAAGTGCTAGTAGGTGCTGAGTTCCATCGCATTATATGTATGCTTGAGCGGTTGACAAATCACGTAAGTCTCTAAGTCTTGGAATTTTCTACATGCGTAAGATATTCTCTTGATACTTCTTTTGCAAACTTTTGCCATCTGTTGGCAAGCGACGAATAAACCTTTGGATACCATCCTCATCCGTAAATCCATAGTTACGAGCATCCTTCCAAAGGTGCAAATTCCTTCAAAAATGCTCAAAGTCCATGCCGGTTTATAATAAAAGAGCCGATATGCAGGTGAGTTCTAAGCTTGTAGGTCTTGTGGTTATCTTCTTACCAGATTATTCCCTTTTCCCGCCATCTCAGAGATGATATTTCTAGATAAGTCAAACTTAAATCAAAGAAATAGAGGAATTTTAAACAAGAAGGATCTCTTAAAGAATTAAACACTTTAAGACATGTATAACCTATAGACTTCTTATGACCCGACTCACGACACTTATCTTATCACTCATTTCGTTTTACACCATCGACTGCTCACCGCTCTAAAATTATTTGCATAAGCAAAATAGTGGGTACTAATATCATGTCGCGTAAAACCTTTAACGAAGAGACTAGGCCGTGTCACTAATCTCGTGAATGACGTACCATCTCCAAATTTCTTGTCGCTAGAATTATATCTACGTTCCACATAGTATAATGATCCAAATCATTGGATAGAACCTTAGGTGATCCTAGGTCCAATTCTAAGTTTGAGCAACACCGCGACGCCATAATTCTCATATAGGTGAAGAAATTTTCATTCCTTGATTCGTTTATCCCTAATTAGGTTCTATCGTTTATGCACATACTTGTGCGATGCTAGAACATGAAGCACCCATATCGAACAAAATATTATAAATATTCTGAGAAATTTTTCTCATACCTATCAGGCCTTATTGGTTTTTGTTCGTTCAGTTTTCGGTGTGAAGTATAGACTTTGGTCCACGGTGTTCCCGTCTATTCAAGTAAACATTTATTTCGTATATCATTGTCCTTTCCATTAGGACATTATGTTCCCTTGCTATAGTTTTCTATCACCTCGTTTACGTATCCTTTTGGGTATCGATCTTCATATACTTTTACCAATAACATTTTGTGGTTAGGTCTACATCAACCTATCTTTAATATTGGTATTTCGATAATTAAATCTTATCGTAGAGAATCGTCATGTCTCTATCACTATCATTCATTCCTAATCCAGTATGAATGATTCAGTTTCCTTTTTCTCTTTATCGATCTTAGGAATATATCTCTCATATATTCTTACTTTAAACTCTTTTCCAGAGAAATCCTTATACCGGCATTTAGCGCCATCATTTGTAATATCCTTTTAGGATATACGTCATTTCTTAACATTCTTTATTGATCTATCATGCAATTTCGCATAGATAAAATCCTTGATCCATCGAGGACATATCATACTTTTGCTTTGGCGTCACCATTTCTCGACATTCATGATTACTTCATTTCCATGTCAGAGATACTTAATATCTCATTTTATTGATCGTCACAAAAGTATGGGGGATAATCTTCCCAATTAGATTCACTTTAAGATCCTTCCATGTGAATCGTTTCATTTGTTCTCTTGGAAATATTCCCTTTTTCTTAAACATGGTATCTGAAAGTAATATTACTTTCGTTATACTTCGGTTCTCACATTCGTGATTAGAACCGCTCATTATTGTCGTATGGCTTGGTAAGGTAGTACATTCGTACACCATAACTTAATTTCCAAGCATCTCATTACTATGTCTTGACTTTGGAGATATTTTCTCCATACTTGATTTACATACTAGGACTATCCTAGTCATTCACACAATCTCCAGGATTATGATCTCTCAATCTCATTATCGTCTGTTTAGCCAAGTCTCAATTACTTGGAATCGATTATGCTCAAGCATAATCTCATTGATTGAGGTATAAAGCGAGAGATCTATTTTCTGAGATGCTATCATTTCTTTATATATATATATATATTCTTTGAAAAGAATATCTTGCATGCATCTTTATTCCTTTAAACATGTCCAACCTACTAACGAGATTTTTGGGACATACAACTATCTTAAAGATAAGTTGTAATCTCTCTCTCGTTATGACATAGTAAGGGGAAATTATATCCCACGAATATCATATACTTTTCTTTACTTTTACTCTTGCATTCAATGCTAAAGAGTATCTTGTTCATTACTTTATTATCATAACGGTCATATGAAGGTATAACTTTACTGTTATCAATCTTTGAAAAGCCCATCAAGGGTCATCACATCCATGTGTATCATAAGGAAAATATCTCGTCTCATCGAGATTTTCTTTACATCATAATTTCTTGATGTCTATCACTTTACTGGTCTGAAACTTTTAGGTGACGGAAATATGTCAACCTATATCATACCTGATGTTTATCGCTTTACTAATTCGTACTTAGGTGACAAGGTAAGTAAACATTCATCATATTTGATGGTTTCAAGAATCGAGGAGAATTTATCACGACTACTTACAGGAGGTACTGTCTCACAAATTAAAAATAACATCTTTTAATGATTGAATCTATATCCTCTTTGATTTGAATAATTAGGATCCGGGGTCCCAAGACCGAAATGACGACTACTAAGATTTCTTTGGTCATATGGGCTGGCGGACCGTCACAATTATTTTCTCGACCACAAGGCTTGATTTCAAAGGACACTTTATAAGGTTTCGGTTGTAAATTTCCTTGAGAAAAGTGAGAAACTCAAATGATTTCTCAATTGGAACTAGGTCGTGAGTTAAACTCAATGATGTAAATTGGGTAATGAATATAATTTGAAACCTTGTATACTCTTAATAGGTCATCAACAAAGGTTCTCATGTGCGTCATGGCTCTACTTGTATTCTCGGAAATCTTACTTTCTTAGTAACATTATAATATTCTTATCATACTATAACGTTCTTACTCTATACAATCATAGAACTAACTTCAACTGATTCTCGTAAATTCTGGAGTAGGAATCAGGGTTTGGTCCTTCACAAGAAATAAAGTTCAGTGCATTAGGGGCATGTAGGCGAAAACCGTACGTAAATCGGAGTTCACATGAAGGAGAGCGGTCAAAACAAAATCACTGCACAGTGCAGGAAAATTTCGCGCTCGCGCCGAGATTGTTGGCGATGCCGAAATCGATGTTATAAATTTCCAAAGTCAAAGTCGACGATCGCACATGCGAAGTGGAAGTCGAGATCGCACATGCCGAGATTGAAGTCGTGGTCGCACATGCCGAGGTCGAAGTTGCACATGCCGAGATCGAAGTCGAAGTCGCACATGCCGAGGTGGAAGTCAAAGTCGCACATACCGAGGTGGAAGTCGAAGTCGCACATGCCAAGGTGGAAGTCGAAGTCGCACATGCCGAGGTCGAAGTCGAGGTCGCACATGCCGAGGTCGAAGTCGAAGTCGCACATGCCGAGGTCGAGTCGAGGTCGCATGCCGAGGTCGAGTCGCACATGCCGAGGTGGAAGTCGAAATCGAGGTCGCACATGTCGAGGTCAAAGTCACACATGCCGAGGTCGAAGTCGAGGTCGTTCTTTTGTTCTTGTAAGGGAATGAAGTTCGTACTTCTATGTTCTATCGCAATACGTGATCATGCTTCTTATATCGTCTATGTTTTTCTTGAGATGACACATCATTTGTCATAATAAATCTTGAGATTTGAAACTAAAGTTTCAAATAATAAAAACTTAGTTCATTCATACATGCACATTTCTTTGAATTTCGAAGAATTCATCATTCCAACTTTGGCCATTCACGTTCATTTCAGGCATATTCATTTATTATACATAATCTTGAAATTTGAACGAATTTGGTTATGAAAACTTTGAAAATTCCGTTCAATTTCATGACATACTTATTGAATGCATGTATTACTTGAATTTTGAAAATTCAACATTTCATTATTGGCACATTTTGCCCATTATCAATCATAAGCATTCATTTCCAACTTGATCTCTTTGCATAACTTCCCTTCTCAACATTTTTCATAACTTCCATTTCATATCACTCATCTTTCACATCTTTCATTCCTTTTTCTCTTTCAACTTTCCATTTCAAAACTTTGAAAATGAATCATTTACCTCATTTCGGTTGAGCTTGATGTGATGGAGTGTTGAGCATTGTCGGTGATCTTTAGAAGTCTAGTGACTCAATCTAGACTTAACCTCAAAGGAAATTTTGGGTTGAAGAGAACCGCTCGATACCACTCTGTGTGACCCTAAATCCTAAGTGCGATTTAGTAGGGATTATTACTCTAAACAGGGATGAATAAACATGGAGACCATTTAACATTAAACTGTAATACATATATCAAGTATGTTTTTGGACTTCACTACATAACTTATGTTCTTTCAGCGGAAACATGTGATATGTACATATGACGATGTACTATCAAGGTATAACTTTCAGCGACAACCTTCCTATTGCTCAACACTGCTCCATCGCATCACCAGCTCAATCTGCACATTTAAAAACAAATATGCAGGGCTGAGTACAAATAATGCACTCAGTGGACTTATGCCAAAAACATTTTACATTCTTTAAATTACACTGCCCCATTATGGTAAGACACAAGGGTTTTACTTGAAAAGGCCTGAGCTTACTAAACATTTTCATCATTTTCATAAGCGTTAAATGCAGCAGACATTTTCCTTGTATGTATGATCCATATCCTTCATTTCATCATAACATTAACATTTACGCCGTAGAAGGAGGCTCACTCTGCGTCATTTGTGATCGGCCGTGAATTGTCCTTACAAAGACACAAATCGCCATTAAGTGTACACGTTAATCCTAGCCGGTATAAGCCTTCCCAGGCATAGGATCCGATATCGATTTCATTCATAAGTTGGGGCGACCCAACAACATTCATCAATCATTCATTCATGGATAGGATACATACATAAAACATAAACATTTTGGGCGGTAATTTCATCATCATTTCATAATCATTTCTCAAAAGAGAGCATCATAAATAATTACTTTTCATTTCAAGAAAGCATCATAAATAGAGCATTTTATCCTTGAGGATAAGAAAAGAAAAGCCCACCTGCACGTAAGCTTTCTTAATTCGTTTTTCTCGCCAACGATCGCATCCGCCCCACCCTTTATGTAAAACTAATTTAAATACGTTGGTCACGTTTTGAGATCTTCAAAGTTTAAATAAACTTTGATAACTTATACTATAATAATTGAATTCCTTAACTAATTGATACGTGGTTCAATCGTGTATCTTAACTAAACATTTCGTGCTTGATAGAAGCGAGATATGTTCAACAATTTCATTTTAACCTTTTAGGTTAAACATTTAACGATTCTCGCGTTTTCGATACAAAGATTTCAATTATGAAATCTTTTCTCACCAACGTGATTTCTTTAAATAATTAATCGTTTTGCGTATTAGCGTGATTTATCGAACGATTTCATACGTTAATTTCAAAAGTCAACAATTTTGACTTTTCTTAACAAATTCTTTAATAATTCATATTTTTAATATCTAACTTCCATATAAATCGATTTCTTTTCATTAAACCCTAATTCTCGATTTTTCACGCAAATCGATAAACTTTATTAATATTTTTCTTTAATATTAATTAACTTATTCATTAAACATTATTTTTCATTTCTAACGTTATTTAATATAACGTTTCGCCATAAACATAGTATTCTATGTTTATAAAATTTCATAATTTCTTAATATGTCTAAAATAATTTCTAGACATATAATGTATTATTTTCTTGATATTAAGTTTAAAATCCTTAATATATATATATATATATATATATATATATATATATATATATATCTCGGCCTTCATGCTTAAACTTTTAAACTTCTTCCAAAAATTCTTCTAAATTCATATAGTGTACTATTTTATCATAGTATCACTAATATGTATTAACATTAACTATAGAAAATTTTGGACATTACTTATTTGATCTCATAGGTCACGACTATTATCATCAAATTGTCGAAATAATTTTCTAAAATTCTAGTTAATGTATACAAGGCCCCAACATTAATCTATAACATAATTATAGTATATAGTCCAACATTTTCAATTTCTACATCAAGGAATCAATGTTCGAGGCTCGGTTTCTACACATTATATACTAAACATTTTTATAAAACTCAACAAAAATACACTATGCTTATATACTATAGCATAGCAACATTACATCATTACATTCATTAAAAACAACTTAGTCATGCCTAAATCAAGTCTTGAAGCTCTCGAAAATTTCCAAGAACATGCATATATTTTTCTTAAAAATCTAGTAAATTCACATATCACTAAATCAATACCTAGATCGATAATATGCTATAATATTACTTAAATAAAATTGTGCACCAACTTATAATTTCCTCAAATTTTTGGCCATTAACAATTCAATAGCATATGATGTTTAAATATTCTCAAATATTCACTATGAACTCCTTAGCTTATATATAACATAAATCCATCATCAAAATAATCCTTAGAATTTTCGATCATTAGAGAAAAATCATAACATGCTTAGGCCTTTGATTTAACATAATACATATGCTTATAATTACATACTAAGCATATTTAAAGAACAACAAACATGTCATCATAATCTATTCTATTTTTCATCTTAAGAACATAAGCATAAATATTAAAATCGAACCGGTAGAAATCGAAAATTTAAACGTATAAAGGAAGCTCGTTAAATTTCTAACCTTTTTAACGGTATCGATTTATCGTGAAATGATTTTAGAACAAGCTTTTAGATGATAGAAAAACAAGAACACTCAAGTTTTCTCTTGAGGAAGCTCACGGCGATGAGGAGAAATGGGAAAGAAAGTGTTCTTTGGTTTTGATGTAATAATCACTTAAGTAATAAGCTAAGGGAATTAAACAAGTAATGAATTAATTTTTTTCATATCTCACGGTACACACACACTTTGCAAGACAAAAAAAATATGTGTGACTCATCAACTTTATTACATCATCATAGTAAGTATGTCTTACACAATTAAATGATCTTACACAAAGTTTTTGAGGAAGCAAAATAATAAAAGTCTATTGCTACTTGGTGCCGTCGGTTCCCTCAATACACAAGGAAGAAGTCTTAATTTTCTTGTCTCATTCTAAGATATGAAATATCTACACTCAATCCTATGTAGTTAGTCATCAAAAGGTCTTCTAAAATTCTTCTAACCTCAAACGGGAACCATATTACACTATTATTCTCTTCTCAAGCACTCCACTTGATGCATTCATTTACTTTCTTATTTTGTGTGTAGAAATATTCCATTTTTTTCAATTATTACTAGCATGGAAACGAGACAACAAAATTTGTTCAATTTAAATCCTACTAATCGCTCACGACTTTTGTACAATTAGTGCCAAATTTGATTTTCATGCTATATATGGCTATATATCATAATATGTGTCTTAGATGATAAATTATATCATAGGAAAAATTATTAGAATTATTCCATGTGTGAAAACCCTAATTTTCTAATTAGGGTTTCAAAATTTCATATTTGTTCAATAATTAATCCTTAATGCTCTAGCATTGTTTTAATGCTAAATAATACTCTAATTACATTTAATAATCATAGGAATTTAAATATTATAATTCCTTGATCATTAAACTCATTTTCTATTCATCTCTAGCGTTGACGTTTGAAGCGTCTCAAAACATTCATTATCGACTCATCTCAAAATGGTCGTAATAAAGTCATAATTATTTTATTAAATTATTCCATTAATAATGGAATTTAATTCTAAGCTTCGTTCCTTAGAAAATTTTACGAAATTTTAACTATCGATATTCAATCGACGTTAAAATATTCTTCGCCAAACACTTTATAAAATTCTATTCCTTAATTCACAATTCTTAGTGAATATAAAATAGAATTCGTTACTTAGTAATTAATCGAAATCATTACTCGATATATTACTAATTCAATTATTTAGTGAAACCACAATTTACTAATTTTTAAATATCGTAATTAGCATTTAATTCTTCGGGATATTACATTCTACCCCTTAAAAGAAATTTTGTCCCAAATTTGCATACCTCAAAAGTATGGGGTATCTTAATATCATAATATCTTCAATTTTCTACGTGATTTCCTTTTGTCCATGGTTTCCCCATTAGACTTTCATTAAAGACCCAAACTTGATTCTTTAATCGTTGAATCGTACGATCAAAATGGTCGTAGATTTTCATCACAACTCATATTTGAGTTAAGGATCACGTGAATTGGGTCATTTTCGTATTTCCTTAACTTTGACACGTGGAAAACATTACGTACATTCCCCAAATTGGTGGAAGTACCAATCTATAGGCGACTGGGCCTATTGTTTCTAGGAGCTCGTAAGGTCCTATTAAACGTGATCTCAATATTCTTGTATCTGAACTTTATAATTTCCCTCGATGAAGAAATCTTAAGAAACTTTATTTTCGCATTTAAAATGCAGTTCAGATCTACGCGTATCAGCGTAAGACTTTTGTCTGTCCTGAGCTTCTCTTATTCTTTGCCACATTTGGCAGATATCTTAATCATTTCATTTACGTTGTCGGGACCTTATACTTTCTCTCACCTACTTTATTTTAATAAAGTGGTGGTCAAAACTTCTTTCCATGTAATGCCTCACATGGTTATATTGATCGTTGCTTGACAGTTATGGTCGTACGTGAACTTAACAAGTGGTATTATACGTTTCCACTTGTACCTTGATTTAACATTAATGTTCTATCGTATGCTTAAACGTCCATATTATCCTTTTTAACTGTCCATCTACCTGTGAGTGGACATCTATGTTAAGGTTCAATCTCGTGTCTAACTCCTTTTGTGAGTTAGTTCAAAATCTAGAGGTTAACTTGGAGTCTCTATCTCGAAATGATAGGTTTTGAGTATCCTCTGCAAATGTACGATTTCCTTTATGTATGCAGGAAATGACTCATCGGATCTACGAGTTATCCGAATAGGCGAGATGAACGATTTGGTGAGTCGATCACTACTACCCATATAGTAGTGCGATTTCTTTATGACCTTGGCAAAACCGCATAAAATCAATTGCTATGTCATTTCATTTTATTCAGATATCTCTAGAGATTATAATCTCTTATAAGGTCATTGATACAATGCCTTTATTTATTGCTAACCGAGACATTGCTCGACAATAGGGTTATATCTCATTTCATTCCTTACTATCCAACTCTTCTCGTAAATCTTAATATCTCTTAATGTTGCCTGGTTGGGCGGTATGAGAAGGGTCATGAACTTTTATTCATGATTTCATTTCTAAGCTTATTATTGCTTGAAATATATATATCCTTTCTTTAGAAAATATGATATTGTCTAGCGCTTCTTATAAATCCTTCAACTCTTCATTCCTTATTTTAGTTCGTATTCTATTCCCATTTTCATTCTTTCTCTTTTCGTTTATCACCCTTTTTCGTTAATCATATGTCACTTTGAGTGTGAGAATACAACTCACGTTCGTCCCTGTTTGCCCAACTACTTCTGTTTTTATTTTCTTAAACTCTCTAATGAGTTTTTCCTTTTTCTATAAGGACATACTATAAATTAGACTGAATTTTATAACTTAGGGCATTAGATTCTACATTAACCTTCCTTAGGTGATCATTTATATCACATTGGTAATCTTTTACCGATTCGAGCCATCTTTTCTATCCCGTATTCTAGTTTCTTTGCTCGAAGAATTTATTCAAACTTTTTGTAATTGCGAAGGGTTCTTAACTTATTGTCATAGGAGTGAAGTCTCCAAGACTTTGATACTTATACCATTGTTACTATTTCAAGTCGTGAGTTGGGAAGTTCTATTCATGTGGCCTAAGTCATTGTGATGCGTAAGCTATTTTCTTTCTCATATTAATACATAGCTTTACTTTAATTAATCCATGTAAATTTGATTCCTTTTGGGGTAGCTATGGTATTGGCCTTGCTACTTTAGAGAGTTCTCAATGGATCTTTGATAGTAGGCAATTGATCTAAGAGATTCTGATCTCATTTTAGGTCATTGACGACTTTCATTCTTAATTGTTTTATCCTTAGCCCGATCTACTTTGATTCCTTCTAAAGACACTATGTGCACGAGGAATATTTCTTTAAGCGAAATTCACAATACTATACTTGCAAAATTTGCCCGACTCTTAAAATTGTAAGATAATCCTTGACGCTCTTTATGTTCTTTCGCACTTCATATGGATAAGAACATTATTCATAAAGGTTAAGACAAAATTGTCAAGTATGTGTGGAACACTCGATTTTGAGGTTCATGAACATGGCTGGTGCATTGGTTAGTTCGAATGGCATAACTACTATCTCATAGTGGCCATATCTTATTCGGAACAATTCATTGTCGTATATCGGATACCATTCTACAAGGACCATAAAATATGTTACATCGTAACGCCTCGGTGAGGACTTTTCATATATTAATTCCGACGGTCGGTCTATCGTCGACTAATTACATGGCATCTAGTTCCTTTACATTCAAAAAAAATTTGACACCATTTTAACATATTTACAAAATACTCCAAACTACGTTTATTTTACATATTCTAACCACACCATTTTCAACATAAACCATTATCTACATATAAGTCTCATATCATCATTAGATTCTACGTCTCGAGTGGCCTTCATCGAATCGTACTCCTCATTTGAAACTTGCCTTTCTCCAGTGCGTTTTGCTTCATACTTAGATGATCTATCTCCTTCAGAGCCGGGTCAAGTCGCTCCTGCTTTCTTCTTCAATACCGAAGTTTGTGTTGTTTTATCGGGAAGTATGGTTGAGTCGGTAGTGGTAATTCTCCTAGTCCGTGAGGCGGTAAGATCATCCTTTGGCCATTCTCATCCCTTTCAAGTATAATTTGCGGCACAGGCGTGGGCGGCGTTTGGAACATCGAGTACAACCATTTCTTTGTACCATCTTGGGTAACTTGTCGGGACCGGGACAAGTGCTAGTAGGTGCGATTCCATACGCATTATATGTATGCTTGAGCGGTTGACAAATCTCGTAAGTCTGCCCAAGTCTTGGAATTTTCTACATGCGAAGATATTCTCTTGATACTTCTTTTGCAAACTTTTGCCGATCTGTTGGCAAGCGGCGAATAAACCTTTGGATACCATCCTCATCCAGTAATCCATAGTTACGAGCATCCTTCCAAAGGTGCAGAATTCCTTCAAAACTGTTCTAAGTCCATGCCGGTTTATAATAAAAGAGCCGATATGCTCAAGTGAGTTCTAAGCTTGTAGGTCTTGTGGTTATCTTCTTACCAGTATTACTCCTTTTCACGCCATCTGAGACGTATATTTCTAGATAAGTCAAACTTAAATCAAAGAAATAGAGGAATTTTAAACAAGAAGGATCTCTTAAAGAATTAAACACTTTAAGACATGTATAACTTATGTAGATCTTCTTATGACCGACTCATGACACTTATCTTATCACTCATTTCGTTTTACACCATCGATGCTCACCGCTCTAAAATTATTTGCATAAGCAAAATAGTGGGTACTAATATCATGTCGCGTAAAACCTTTAACGAAGAGACTAGGCCCAGGTCACTAATCTCGTGAATGACAGCCATCTCCGAAATTTCTTGTCGCTAGAATTATATCTACGTTCCACATAGGTATAATGATCCAAATCATTGGATAGAACCTTAGGTGATCCTAGGTCCAATTCTAAGTTTGAGCAACACCTGCGACGGCCATAATTCTCATATAGGTGAAGAAATTTTCATTCCTTGATTCGTTTATCCCGAATTAGGTTCTATCGTTTATGCACATACTTGTGCGATGCTAGAACATGAAGCACCCATATCGAACAAAATATTATAAATATTCTGAGAAATTTTTCTCATACCTATCAGGCCTTATTGGTTTTTGTTCGCTCGGTTTTGATGAAGTATAGGCTTTGGTCCACGGTGTTCCGTCTATTCAAGTAAACATTTATTTCAGATATCATTGTCCTTTCCATTGGGACATTATGTTCCTTGCTATAGTTTTCTATCACCTCGTTTACCGTATCCTTTTGGTGTCGATCACCGTTATGCTTTTACCAATAACATTTTGTGGTTAGGTCTACATCAACCTATCTGTTTAATATTGGTATTTCGATAATTAAATCTTATCGTAGAGAATCGTCATGTCTCTATCACTATCATTCATTCATAATCCAGTATGAATGATTCAGTTTCCTTTTTCTCTTTATCGATCTTAGGAATATATCTCTCATATATTCTTACTTTAAACTCTTTTCCAGAGAAATCCTTATACCGGCATTTAGCGCCATCATTTGTAATATCCTTTTAGGATATACGTCATTTCTTAACATTCTTTATTGATCCATCATGCAATTTCGCATAGGATAAAATCCTTGATCCACTGAGGACATATCATACTTTTGCTTTGGCGTCACCATTTCTCGACATTCAATGATTACTTCATTTCCATGTCAGAGATACTTAATATCTCATTTTATTGATCGTCACAAAAGTATGGGGGATAATCTTCCCAATTAGATTCACTTTAAGATCCTTCCATGTGAATCGTTTCATTTGTTCTCTTGGAAATATTCCTTTTCTTAAACATGGTATCTGAAAGTAATATTACTTCGTTATACTTGATTCTCACATTCAGGATTAGAACCGTCATTATTGTCGTATGGCTTGGTAAGGTAGTACATTCGTACACCATAACTTAATTTCCAAGCATCTCATTACTATGTCTTGGCTTTGGAGATATTTTCTCCATACTTGATTTACATACTAGGACTATCCTAGTCATTCACACAATCTCGTGATTATGATCTCTCAATCTCATTATCGTCTGTTTAGCCAGTCTCAATTACTTGGAATCGATTATGCTCAAGCATAATCTCATTGATTAATTATAAAGCGAGATCTATTTTACGAGATGCTATCATTTCTTTATATATATATATATTCTTTGAAAAGAATATCTTGCATGCATCTTTATTCCTTTAAACATGTCCAACCTACTAACGAGATTTTGGGACATACAACTATCTTAAAGATAAGTTGTAATCTCTCTCTCGTTATGACATAGTAAGGGGAAATTATATCCCACGGATATCATATACTTTTCTTTACTTTTACTCTTGCATTCAATGCTAAAGAGTATCTTGTTCATTACTTTATTATCATAACGGTCATACGAAGGTATAACTTTCATCATATCAATCTTTGAAAAGCCCATCAAGGGTCATCACATCCATGTGTATCATAAGGAAAATATCTCGTCTCGTGAGATTTTCTTTACATCATAATTTCTTGATGTCTATCACTTTCTTGGTGCGAAACTTTTAGGTGGCGGAAATATGTCAACCTATATCATACCGATGTTTATCGCTTTACTAATTAGCACTTAGGTGACAAGGTAAGTAAACATTCATCATATTTGATGGTTTCAAGAATCGAGGAGAATTTATCACGACTACTTACGAGAGGTCTTGTCTCACAAATTAAAAGTAACATCTTTTAATGATTGAATCTATATCCTCTTTGGACTGAATAATTAGGATCTAGGGTCCGAAGACCAGAATGATGACTACTGAGATTTCTTTGGTCATATGGGCTGGCCAGACCCGTCACAATTATTTTCTCAGTCACACAAGGCTTGATTTCAAAGGACACTTTATAAGGTTTCAGGTTGTAAATTTCCTTCAGAAAAAGTGAGAAACTCAAATGATTTCTCAATTGGAACTAGGTCATGGAGTTAAACTCAATGACAGAAATTGGGTAATGAATATAATTTGAAACCTTGTATACTCTTAATAGGTCATCAACAAAGGTTCTCATGTACGTCATGGCTCTACTTGTATTACTGGAAATCTTACTTTCTTAGTAACATTATAATATTCTTATCATACTATAACGTTCTTACTCTATACAATCATAGAACTAACTTCAACTGATTCTCGTAAATTCTGGAGTAGGAATCAGGGATTTGGTCCTTCACAAGAAATAAAGTACAGTGCATTAGGGGCATGTAGGCGAAAACCGTACGTAAATCGGAGTTCACATGAAGGAGAACGGGTCAAAACAAAATCACTGCACAGTGCAGGAAAAATTCGCGCGCTCGCGCCGAGATTGTTAGCGATGCGAAATCGATGTTATAAATTTCCAAAGTCAAAGTCGACGATCGCACATGCGAGTGGAAGTCGAGATCGTACATGCCGAGATTGATGTCCTGGTCGCACATGCCGAGGTCGAGTCGCACATGCCGAGGTCAAGTCAAGTCGCATATGCCGGGGTGGAAGTCAAAGTCGCACATACCGAGGTGGAAGTCGAAGTCGCACATGCCAAGGTGGAAGTCGAGTCGCACATGCCGGGTCGGTCGAGGTCTCACATGCCGAGGTCGGTCAGTCGCACATGCCGAGGTCAAGTCGGTCGCACATGCCGAGGTCGAGTTGCACATGCCGAGGTGGAAGTCGAAATCGAGGTCGCATATGTCGAGGTCAAGTCGCACATGCCGGGTCGAAGTCGATGTCGTTCTTTTGTTCTTGTAAGGGAATGAAGTTCGTACTTCTATGTTCTTTCGCAATACGTGATCATGCTTCTTATATCGTCTATGTTTTTCTTGAGATGACACATCATTTGTCATAATAAATCTTTAGATTTGAAACTAAAGTTTCAAATAATAAAAACTTAGTTCATTCATACATGCACATTTCTTTGAATTTCAAGAATTCATCATTCCAACTTTGGCCATTCACGTTCATTTCAGGCATATTCATTTATTATACATAATCTTGAAATTTGAGCAATTTGGTTATGAAAACTTTGAAAATTCCGTTCAATTTCATGACATACTTATTGAATGCATGTATTACTTGAATTTTGAAAATTCAACATTTCATTATTAGCACATTTTGCCCATTATCAATCATAAGCATTCATTTCAACTTGATCTCTTTGCATAACTTCCCTTCTCAACATTTTTCATAACTTCCATTTCATATCACTCATCTTTCACATCTTTCATTCCTTTTTCTCTTTCAACTTTCCATTTCAAAACTTTGAAAATGAATCATTTACCTCATTTCGGTTGAGCTTGATGTGATGGAGTGTTGAGCATTGTCAGCTGATCTTTAGAAGTCTAGTGACTCAATCTAGACTTAACCTCAAAGGAAATTTTGGGTTCAAAGAGCGAACCGCTCTGATACCACTCTATGTGACCCCAAATCCTAAGTGCGATTTAGTAGGATTATTACTCTAAACAGGGATGAATAAACATGGAGACCATTTAACATTAAACTGTAATACATATATCAAGTATGTTTTGGACTTCACTACATAACTTATGTTCTTTCAATGAAACATGTGATATGTACATATGACGATGTACTATCAAGGTATAACTTTCAACGACAACCTTCCTATTGCTCAACACCGCTCCATCGCATCACCACTCAATCGCACATTTAAAACAAATATGCGGTGAGTACAAATAATGCACTCGGTGGACTTATGCCAAAACATTTTACATTCTTTAAATTACATTTGCCCATTATGGTAAGACCTGAGGTTTTACTTGAAAAGGCCTGAGCTTACTAAACATTTTCATCATTTTCATAAGCGTTAAATCTGCAGACATTTTCCTTGTATGTATGATCCATATCCTTCATTTCATCATAACATTAACATTTACGCCGTAGAAGGAGGCCTCCCTCACGTCATTGTGATCGACCGTGAATTGTCCTTACAAGACACACATCGCCATTAAGTGTACACGTTAATCTGGCTGGTATAAGCCTTGGGCATAGGATCCGATATCGATTTCATTCATAAATTGGGAGCGACCCAACAACATTCATCAATCATTCATTCATGGATAGGATACATACATAAAACATAAACATTTTGGGCAGGTAATTTCATCATCATTTCATAATCATTTCTCAAAAGAGAGCATCATAAATAATTACTTTTCATTTCGAAGAAAGCATCATAAATAGAGCATTTTATCCTTGAGGATAAGAAAAGAAAAGCCCACCTGGTACGTAAGCTTTCTTAATTCGTTTTCTTTCTACGCCAACGATCGCATCCGCGTCCCACCTTTATGTAAAAACTAATTTAGTACGTTGGTCACGTTTTTTGAGATCTTCAAAGTTTAAATAAACTTTGATAACTTATACTATAATAATTCGAATTCCTTAACGAATTCAATACGTCGTTCAATCGTGTATCTTAACTAAACATTTCTCGTACTTCGATAGAAACGAGATATGTTCAACAATTTCATTTTAACCTTTTAGGTTAAACATTTAACGATTCTCATTTTTCGATACAAAGATTTCAATTATGAAATCTTTTCTCACCAACGTGATTTCTTTAAATAATTAATCGTTTTACGTATTAGCGTGATTTATCGAACGTATTTCATCGTTAATTTCAAAAGTCAACAATTTTGACTTTTCTTAACAAATTCTTTAATAATTCATATTTTTAATATCTAACTTCCATATAAATCGATTTCTTTTCATTAAACCCTAATTCTCGATTTTTCACGCAAATCGATAAACTTTATTAATATTTTCTTTAATATTAATTAACTTATTCATTAAACATTATTTTTCATTTCTAACGTTATTTAATATAACGTTTCGCCATAAACATAGTATTCTATGTTTATAAAATTTCATAATTTCTTAATATGTCTAAAATAATTTCTAGACATATGATGTATTATTTTCTTGATATTAAGGATTTAAAATCCTATATATATATATATATATATATATATATATATATATATATATATATATATATATATATATATATCTATAAATTCATGCTTAAACTTTTAAACTTCTTCCAAAATTCTTCTAAATTCATATAGTGTACTATTTTATCATAGTATCACTAATATGTATTAACATTAACTATAGAAAATTTTGGACATTACTTATTTGATCTCATAGGTCACGACTATTATCATCAAATTGTCCAAATAATTTTCTAAAATTCTAGTTAATGTATACAAGGCTAACATTAATCTATAACATAATTATAGTATATAGTCCAACATTTTCAATTTCTACATCAAGGAATCAATGTTCAAGGCTCGGTTTCTACACATTATATACTAAACATTTTTATAAAACTCCAACAAAAATACACTATGCTTATATACTATAGCATAGCAACATTACATCATTACATTCATTAAAAACAACTTAGTCATGCCTAAATCAAGTCTTGAAGCTCTCGAAAATTTCCAAGAACATGCACATATATTTTCTTAAAAATCTAGTAAATTCACATATCACTAAATCAATACCTAGATCGATAATATGCTATAATATTACTTAAATAAAATTGTGCACCAACTTATAATTTCCTCAAATTTTGGCCATTAACAATTCAATAGCATATGATGTTTAAATATTCTCAAATATTCACTATGAACTCCTTAGCTTATATATAACATAAATCCATCATCAAAATAATCCTTAGAATTTTCGATCATTAGAGAAAAATCATAACATGCTTAGCCTTTGATTTAACATAATACATATGCTTATAATTACATACTAAGCATATTTAAAGAACAACAAACATGTCATCATAATCTATTCTATTTTTCATCTTAAGAACATAAGCATAAATATTAAAATCGAACCGTAGAAATCGAAAATTTAAACGTATAAAGGAAGCTCGTTAAATTTCTAACCTTTTAACGGTATCGATTTATCGTGAAATGATTTTAGAACAAGCTTTTAGATGATAGAAAAACAAGAACACTCAAGTTTTCTCTTGAGGAAGCTCACGGCGGTGAGGAGAAATGGGAAAGAAAGTGTTCTTTGGTTTTGATGTAATAATCACTTAAGTAATAAGCTAAGGGAATTAAACAAGTAATGAATTAATTTTTTTCATATCTCACGGTACACACACACTTTGCAAGACAAAAAAAATATGTGTGACTCATCAACTTTATTACATCATCATAGTAAGTATGTCTTACACAATTAAATGATCTTACACAAAAGTTTTTGAAGGAAGCAAAATAATAAAAGTCTATTTGCTACTTGGTGCCGTCGGTTCCCTCAATACACAAGGAAGAAGTCTTAATTTTCTTGTCTCATTCTAAGATATGAAATATCTACACTCAATCGTATGTAGTTAGTCATCAAAAAGGTCTTCTAAAAATTCTTCTAACCTCAAATGGGAACCATATTACACGGCTATTCTCTTCTCAAGCACTCCACTTGATGCATTCATTTACTTTCTTATTTTGTGTGTAGAAATATTCCATTTTTTTTTCAATTATTACTAGCATGGAAACGAGACAGCAAAATTTGTTCAATTTAAATCCTACTTCAAATTGCTCACGGCACTTTTGTACAATTAGTGCCAAAATTTGATTTTCATGCTATATATGGCTATATATCATAATATGTGTCTTAGATGATAAATTATATCATAGGAAAATTATTAGAATTATTCCATGTGTGAAAACCCTAATTTTCGAATTAGGGTTTCGAAAATTTCATATTTGTTCAATAATTAATCCTTAATGCTCTAGCATTGTTTTAATGCTAAATAATACTCTAATTACATTTAATAATCATAGGAATTTAAATATTATAATTCCTTGATCATTAAACTCATTTTTCTATTCATCTCTAAACGTTGACGTTTGAAACGTCTCAAAACATTCATTATCGACTCATCTCAAAATGGTCGTAATAAAGTCATAATTATTTTATTAAATTATTCCATTAATAATGGAATTTAATTCTAAGCTTCGTTCCTTAGAAAAATTTTACGAAATTTTAACTATCGATATTCAATCGACGTTAAAATATTCTTTTAAAACACTTTATAAAATTCTATTCCTTAATTCACAATTCTTAGTGAATATAAAATAGAATTCATTTCGTAATTAATCGAAATCATTACTCGATATATTACTAATTCAATTATTTAGTGAAACCACAATTTACTTAATTTTTAAATATCGTAATTAGGCATTTAATTCTTCGGGATATTACATTCTACCCCCCTTAAAAGAAATTTTGTCCCGAAATTTGCATACCTCAAAAGTATGGGGTATCTTAATATCATAATATCTTCAATTTTCTACGTGATTTCCTTTTGTCCATGGTTTCCCCATTGGACTTTCATTAAAGACCCAAACTTGATTCTTTAATCGTTGAATCGTACGATCAAAATGGTCGTAGATTTTCATCACAACTCATATTTGAGTTAAGGATCACGTGAATTGGGTCATTTTCGTATTTCCTTAACTTTGACACGTGGAAAACATTACGTCATTCCCAAAATTGGTGGAAGTACCAATCTATAAGCGGATCGGGCTATTGTTTCTAGGAGCTCGTAAGGTCCTATAAAACGTGATCTCAATATTCTTGTATCTGAACTTTATAATTTCCTCGATGAAGAAATCTTAAGAAACTTTATTTCGCATTTAAAATGCGATTCGGATCTCACGCGTATCGTAAAGACTTTTATCTCGTCACGAGCTTCTCTTATTCTTTGCCACATTTGGCAGATATCTTAATCATTTCATTTACGTTGTCGGGACCTTATACTTTCTCTCACCTACTTTATTTTAATAAAGTGGTGGTCAAAACTTCTTTCCATGTAATGCCTCACATGGTTATATTGATCGTTGCTTGACAGTTATGGTCGTACGTGAACTTAACAAGTGGTATTATACGTTTCCACTTGTACCTTGATTTAACATTAATGTTCTATCGTATGCTTAAACGTCCATATTATCCTTTTTAACTGTCCATCTACCTGTGAGTGGACATCTATGTTAAGGTTCAATCTCGTGTCTAACTCCTTTTTGTGAGTTAGTTCAAAATCTAGAGGTTAACTTGGAGTCTCTATCTGAAATGATAGGTTTTGAGTATCCTCTGCAAATGTACGATTTCCTTTATGTATGCCTGAGCTGACTCATCAGATCTACGAGTTATCTGAATAGGCAGAGATGAACGTATTTGGTGAGTCAATCCACTACTACCCATATAGTAGTGCGATTTCTTTATGACCTTGGCAAAACCCGGCATAAAATCAATTGCTATGTCATTTCATTTTTATTCGTATATCTCTAGAGATTATAATCTCTTATAAGGTCATTGATACAATGCCTTTATTTATTGCTAACCGAGACATTGCTCGACAATAGGGTTATATCTCATTTCATTCCTTACTATCCAACTCTTCTCGTAAATCTTAATATCTCTTAATGTTGCCTGGTTGGGCGGTATGAGAAGGGTCATGAACTTTTATTCATGATTTCATTTCTAAGCTTATTATTGCTTGAAATATATATATCCTTTCTTTAGACAATATGATATTGTCTAGCGCTTCTTATAAATCCTTCAACTCTTCATTCCTTATTTTAGTTCGTATTCTATTCCCATTTTCATTCTTTTTCTTTTCGTTTATCACCCTTTTTCGTTAATCATGTGTCACATTGAGTGTGAGAATACAACTCACGTTCGTCCCTGTTTGCCCAACTACTTCTGTTTTTATTTTCTTAAACTCTCTAATGAGTTTTTCCTTTTTCTATAAGGACATACTATAAATTAGATTGAATTTTATAACTTAGGGCATTAGATTCTACATTAACCTTCCTTAGGTGATCATTTATATCACATTGGTAATCTTTACCGATTCGAGCCATCTTTTCTATCCCGTATTCTAGTTTCTTTGCTCAAGAATTTATTCAAACTTTTGTAATTGCGAAGGGTTCTTAACTTATTGTCATAGGAGTGAAGTCTCCAAGACTTTGATACTTATACCATTGTTACTATTTCAAGTCGTGAGTTGGGAAGTTCTATTCATGTGGCCTAAGTCATTGTGATGCGTAAGCTATTTTCTTTCTCATATTAATACATAGCTTTACTTTAATTAATCCATGTAAATTTGATTCCTTTTTGGGGTTGCTATGGTATTGGCCTTGCTACTTTAGAGAGTTCTCAATGGATCTTTGATAGTAGGCAATTGATCTAAGAGATTCCTGATCTCATTTTAGGTCATTGACGACTTTCATTCTTAATTGTTTTATCCTTAGCCCGATCTACTTTGATTCCTTCTAAAGACACTATGTGCCTGATGAATATTTCTTTAAGCCGAAATTCACAATACTATACTTGGCAAAATTTGCCCGGCTCTTAAAATTCGTAAGATAATCCTTCGACGTTCTTTATGTTCTTTCTCGCACTTCATATGGATAAGAACATTATTCATAAAGGTTAAGACAAAATTGTCTAAGTATGTGGAACACTCGATTTTGAGGTTCATGAACATGGCTGGTGCATTGGTTAGTTCGAATGGCATAACTACTATCTCATAGTGGCCATATCTTATTCGAACAATTCATTGTCGATATCGGATACCATTCTACAAGGACCATAAAATATGTTACATCGAGCGCCTCGGTGAGGACTTTTCATATATTAATTCCGACGGTCGGTCTATCGTCCGACTAATTACATGGCATCTAGTTCCTTTTACATTCAAAAAAAATTTGACACCATTTTAACATATTTACAAAATACTCCAAACTACGTTTATTTTACATATTCTAACCACACCATTTTCAACATAAACCATTATCTACATATAAGTCTCATATCATCATTAGATTCTCGTCTCGAGTGGCCTTCATCGAATCGTACTCCTCATTTGAAACTTGCCTTTCTCGAGTGCGTTTTGCTTCATACTCCGATGATCTATCTCCTTGAGAGCCGTGGTCAAGCCGCTCCTGCTTCTTCTTCAATACCAGAAGTTTGTGTTGTTTTTATCAGGAAGTATGGTTGAGTCGGTAGTGGTAATTCTCCTAGTCCGTGAGGGCGGTAAGATCCTGTCCTTTGGCCATTCTCATCCCTTTCAGGTATAATTTGCGGCACAGGACGTGGGGCGGCGTTTGGAACATCAGGGTACAACCATTTCTTTGTACCATACTGGGTAACTTGCGGGACCGGGACAAGTGCTAGTAGGTGCAGCCCATACGCATTATATGTATGCTTGAGCGGTTGACAAATCTGGTAAGTGCCCAAGTCTTGGAATTTTCTACATGCGTAAGATATTCTCTTGATACTTCTTTTGCAAACTTTTGCCAGTCTGTTGGCAAACGAATAAACCTTTGGATACCATCCTCATCCGTAAATCCATAGTTACGAGCATCCTTCCAAAGGTGCGAATTCTTCAAAACTGTTCTAAGTCCATGCCCGTTTATAATAAAAGAGCCGATATGCTCAGGTGAGTTCTAAGCTTGTAGGTCTTGTGGTTATCTTCTTACCCGTATTACTCCCTTTTCCTGCCATCTGTAGACAGATATTTCTAGATAAGTCAAACTTAAATCAAAGAAATAGAGGGAATTTTAAACAAGAAGGATCTCTTAAAGAATTAAACACTTTAAGACATGTATAACTTATAGACATCTTATGACACGACTCATGACACTTATCTTATCACTCATTTTACGTTTTACACCATCAGTCGTCTACCGCTCTAAAATTATTTGCATAAGCAAAATAGTGGGTACTAATATCATGTCGCGTAAAACCTTTAACGAAGAGACTAGGCCCAGGTCACTAATCTCGTGAATGACAGCCATCTCCGAAATTTCTTGTCGCTAGAATTATATCTACGTTCCACATAGGTATAATGATCCAAATCATTGGATAGAACCTTAGGTGATCCTAGGTCCAATTCTAAGTTTGAGCAACACCTGCGACGGCCATAATTCTCATATAGGTGAAGAAATTTTCATTCCTTGATTCGTTTATCCCGAATTAGGTTCTATCGTTTACGCACATACTTGTGCGATGCTAGAACACGAAGCACCCATATCGAACAAAATATTATAAATATTCGAAAATTTTTCTCATACCCATCGAGCCTTATTGGTTTTGTTCGTTCGGTTTTGATTGTGAAGTATAGGCTTTGGTCCACGGTGTTCCGTCTATTCAAGTAAACATTTATTTCAGTATATCATTGTCCTTTCCATTGGGACATTATGTTCCCTTGCTATAGTTTTCTATCACCTCGTTTACCGTATCCTTTTCGGGTATCAGTACCGTTATGCTTTTACCAATAACATTTTGTGGTTAGGTCTACATCAACCTATCTGTTTAATATTGGTATTTCGATAATTAAATCTTATCGTAGAGAATCGTCATGTCTCTATCACTATCATTCATTCATAATCCAGTATGAATGATTCAGCTTTCCTTTCTCTTTATCGATCTTAGGAATATATCTCTCATATTCTTACTTTAAACTCTTTTCCGAGAAATCCTTATACCGCATTTAGCGCCATCATTTGTAATATCCTTTTAGGATATACGCCATTTCTTAACATTCTTTATTGATCCATCATGCAATTTCGCATAGGATAAAATCCTTGATCAATCGAGGACATATCATACTTTTGCTTTGGCGTCACCATTTCTCGACATTCAATGATTACTTCATTTCCATGTCAGAGATACTTAATATCTCATTTTATTGATCGTCACAAAAGTATGGGGGATAATCTTCCCAATTAGATTCACTTTAAGATCCTTCCATGTGAATCGTTTCATTTGTTCTCTTGGAAATATTCCCTTTTTCTTAAACATGGTATCTCGAAAGTAATATTACTTCGTTATACTTGATTCTTACATTCGATTAGAACCGTCATTATTGTCGTATGGCTTGGTAAGGTAGTACATTCAGACACCATAACTTAATTTCCAAGCATCTCATTACTATGTCTTGGCTTTGGAGATATTTTCTCCATACTTGATTTACATACTAGGACTATCCTAGTCATTCACACAATCTCCAGGATTATGATCTCTCAATCTCATTATCGTCTGTTTAGCCAAGTCTCAATTACTTGGAATCGATTATGCTCAAGCATAATCTCATTGATTGAGGTATAAAGCGAGAGATCTATTTTCTGAGATGCTATCATTTCTTTAGATATATATATATATTCTTTGAAAAGAATATCTTGCATGCATCTTTATTCCTTTAAACATGTCCAACCTACTAACGAGATTTTTGGGACATACAACTATCTTAAAGATAAGTTGTAATCTCTCTCTATATGACATAGTAAGGGGAAATTATATCCCACGGATATCATATACTTTTCTTTACTTTTACTCTTGCATTCAATGCTAAAGAGTATCTTGTTCATTACTTTATTATCATAACGGTCATACTGAAGGTATAACTTTACTGTTATCAATCTTTGAAAAGCCCATCAAGGGTCATCACATCCATGTGTATCATAAGGAAAATATCTCGTCTCATCGAGATTTTCTTTACATCATAATTTCTTGATGTCTATCACTTTACTGGTCTGAAACTTTTAGGTGACGGAAATATGTCAACCTATATCATACCTGATGTTTATCGCTTTACTAATTCGTACTTAGGTGACAAGGTAAGTAAACATTCATCATATTTGATGGTTTCAAGAATCGAGGAGAATTTATCACGACTACTTACAGGAGGTACTGTCTCACAAATTAAAAATAACATCTTTTAATGATTGAATCTATATCCTCTTTGGACTGAATAATTAGGATCTAGGGTCCGAAGACCAGAATGATGACTACTGAGATTTCTTTGGTCATATGGGCTGGCCAGACCCGTCACAATTATTTTCTCGATCCTGAGGCTTGATTTCAAAGGACACTTTATAAGGTTTCAGGTTGTAAATTTCCTTCAGAAAAAGTGAGAAACTCAAATGATTTCTCAATTGGAACTAGGTCATGGAGTTAAACTCAATGACAGAAATTGGGTAATGAATATAATTTGAAACCTTGTATACTCTTAATAGGTCATCAACAAAGGTTCTCATGTACGTCATGGCTCTACTTGTATTCATCGAAATCTTACTTTCTTAGTAACATTATAATATTCTTATCATACTATAACGTTCTTACTCTATACAATCATAGAACTAACTTCAACTGATTCTCGTAAATTCTGGAGTAGGAATCAGGGATTTGGTCCTTCACAAGAAATAAAGTACAGTGCATTAGGGGCATGTAGGCGAAAACCGTACGTAAATCGGAGTTCACATGAAGGAGAACGGGTCAAAACAAAATCACTGCACAGTGCAGGAAAAATTCGCGCGCTCGCGCCGAGATTGTTGGCGATGCCGAAATCGATGTTATAAATTTCCAAAGTCAAAGTCGACAGTCGCACATGCCGAAGTGGAAGTCGAGATCGTACATGCCGAGATTGATGTCCTGGTCGCACATGCCGAGGTCGAAGTCGCACATGCCGAGGTCGAAGTCGAAGTCGCATATGCCGAGGTGGAAGTCAAAGTCGCACATACCGAGGTGGAAGTCGAAGTCGCACATGCCAAGGTGGAAGTCGAAGTCGCACATGCCGAGGTCGAAGTCGAGGTCTCACATGCCGAGGTCGAAGTCGAAGTCGCACATGCCGAGGTCGAAGTCGAGGTCGCACATGCCGAGGTCGAAGTTGCACATGCCGAGGTGGAAGTCGAAATCGAGGTCGCACATGTCGAGGTCGAAGTCGCACATGCCGAGGTCGAAGTCGATGTCGTTCTTTTGTTCTTGTAAGGGAATGAAGTTCGTACTTCTATGTTCTTTCGCAATACGTGATCATGCTTCTTATATCGTCTATGTTTTTCTTGAGATGACACATCATTTGTCATAATAAATCTTTAGATTTGAAACTAAAGTTTCAAATAATAAAAACTTAGTTCATTCATACATGCACATTTCTTTGAATTTCGAAGAATTCATCATTCCAACTTTGGCCATTCACGTTCATTTCAGGCATATTCATTTATTATACATAATCTTGAAATTTGAACGAATTTGGTTATGAAAACTTTGAAAATTCCGTTCAATTTCATGACATACTTATTGAATGCATGTATTACTTGAATTTTGAAAATTCAACATTTCATTATTGGCACATTTTGCCCATTATCAATCATAAGCATTCATTTCCAACTTGATCTCTTTGCATAACTTCCCTTCTCAACATTTTTCATAACTTCCATTTCATATCACTCATCTTTCACATCTTTCATTCCTTTTCTCTTCAACTTTCCATTTCAAAACTTTGAAAATGAATCATTTACCTCATTTCGGTTGAGCTTGATGTGATGGAGTGTTGAGCATTGTCACCGATCTTTAGAAGTCTAGTGACTCAATCTGCACTTAACCTCAAAGGAAATTTGGGTTCAAAGAGCGAACCGCCTGATACCACTCTGAATGACCCCCAAATCCTAAGTGCGATTTAGTAGGGATTATTACTCTAAACAGGGATGAATAAACATGGAGACCATTTAACATTAAACCTGTAATACATATATCAAGTATGTTTTGGACTTCACTACATAACTTATGTTCTTTCGGTGAAACATGTGATATGTACATATGACGATGTACTATCAAGGTATAACTTTCAACGACAACCTTCCTATTGCTCAACACCGCCCATCGCATCACCACTCAATCTGCACATTTAAAAACAATATGCGGTGAGTACAAATAATGCACTCAAAGGACTTATGTCAAAACATTTTACATTCTTTAAATTACACTTTGCCCATTATGGTAAGACACAGGTTTTACTTGAAAAGGCCTTGAGCTTACTAAACATTTTCATCATTTTCATAAACGTTCGTCTGCGCAGACATTTTCCTTGTATGTATGATCCATATCCCTTCATTTCATCATAACATTAACATTTACGCCGTAGAAGGAGGCCTCCCCACGTCATTGTGATCGGTCGTGAATTGTCCTTACAAACACACAACATCACCATTAAGTGTACACGTTAATCCTAGCTGTATAAGCCTTCCCATAGGATCCGATATCGATTTCATTCATAAGTTGGGAGCGACCCAACAACATTCATCAATCATTCATTCATGGATAGATACATACATAAAACATAAACATTTTGGGTGTAATTTCATCATCATTTCATAATCATTTCTCAAAAGAGAGCATCATAAATAATTACTTTTCATTTCAAGAAAGCATCATAAATAGAGCATTTTATCCTCGAGGATAAGAAAAGAAAAGCCCACCGGCACGTAAGCTTTCTTAATTCGCTTTCTTTCACGCCAACGATCGCATCCGCGTCCCACCTTTATGTAAAAACTAATTTAGTACGTTGGTCACGTTTTTTGAGATCTTCAAAGTTTAAATAAACTTTGATAACTTATACTATAATAATTCGAATTCCTTAACGAATTCAATACGTCGTTCAATCGTGTATCTTAACTAAACATTTCTCGTACTTCGATAGAAACGAGATATGTTCAACAATTTCATTTTAACCTTTTAGGTTAAACATTTAACGTATTCTCACGTTTTTCGATACAAAGATTTCAATTATGAAATCTTTTCTCACCAACGTGATTTCTTTAAATAATTAATACGTTTTACACGTATTAGCGTATTTATCGAACGTATTTCATACGTTAATTTCAAAAGTCAACAATTTTGACTTTTCTTAACAAATTCTTTAATAATTCATATTTTTAATATCTAACTTCCATATAAATCGATTTCTTTTCATTAAACCCTAATTCTCGATTTTTCACGCAAATCGATAAACTTTATTAATATTTTTCTTTAATATTAATTAACTTATTCATTAAACATTATTTTTCATTTCTAACGTTATTTAATATAACGTTTCGCCATAAACATAGTATTCTATGTTTATAAAATTTCATAATTTCTTAATATGTCTAAAATAATTTCTAGACATATAATGTATTATTTTCTCGATATTAAGGATTTAAAATCCTATATATATATATATATATATATATATATATATATGCTCTACTTCATGCTTAAACTTTTAAACTTCTTCCAAAATTCTTCTAAATTCATATAGTGTACTATTTTATCATAGTATCACTAATATGTATTAACATTAACTATAGAAAATTTTGGACATTACTTATTTGATCTCATAGGTCACGACTATTATCATCAAATTGTCCAAATAATTTTCTAAAATTCTAGTTAATGTATACAAGGCCCCAACATTAATCTATAACATAATTATAGTATATAGTCCAACATTTTCAATTTCTACATCAAGGAATCAATGTTCAAGGCTCGGTTTCTACACATTATATACTAAACATTTTTATAAAACTCCAACAAAAATACACTATGCTTATATACTATAGCATAGCAACATTACATCATTACATTCATTAAAAACAACTTAGTCATGCCTAAATCAAGTCTTGAAGCTCTCGAAAATTTCCAAGAACATGCACATATATTTTCTTAAAAATCTAGTAAATTCACATATCACTAAATCAATACCCTAGATCAATAATATGCTATAATATTACTTAAATAAAAATTGTGCACCAACTTATAATTTCCTCAAATTTTCGGCCATTAACAATTCAATAGCATATGATGTTTAAATATTCTCAAATATTCACTATGAACTCCTTAGCTTATATATAACATAAATCCATCATCAAAATAATCCTTAGAATTTTCGATCATTAGAGAAAAATCATAACATGCTTAGGCCTTTGATTTAACATAATACATATGCTTATAATTACATACTAAGCATATTTAAAGAACAACAAACATGTCATCATAATCTATTCTATTTTTCATCTTAAGAACATAAGCATAAATATTAAAATCGAACCGGTGAAATCAAAATTTAAACGATAAAGGAAGCTCGTTAAATTTCTAACCTTTTAACGGTATCGATTTATCGTGAAATGATTTTAGAACAAGCTTTTAGATGATAGAAAACAAGAACACTCAAGTTTTCTCTTGAGGAAGCTCACGGCAAGAGGAGAAATGGGAAAGAGAAAGTGTTCTTTGGTTTTGATGTAATAATCACTTAAGTAATAAGCTAAGGAATTAAACAAGTAATGAATTAATTTTTTCATATCTCACGGTACACACACACTTTGCAAGACAAAAAAATATGTGTGACTCATCAACTTTATTACATCATCATAGTAAGTATGTCTTACACAATTAAATGATCTTACACAAAGTTTTTGAAGGAAGCAAAATAATAAAAGTCTATTTGCTACTTGGTGTCGTCGGTTCCCTCAATACACAAGGAAGAAGTCTTAATTTTCTTGTCTCATTCTAAGATATGAAATATCTACACTCAATCGTATGTAGTTAGTCATCAAAAGGTCTTCTAAAATTCTTCTAACCTCAAATGGAACCATATTACACGGCTATTCTCTTCTCAAGCACTCCACTTGATGCATTCATTTACTTTCTTATTTTGTGTGTAGAAATATTCCATTTTTTTCAATTATTACTAGCATGGAAACGAGACAAAGAAAATTTGTTCAATTTAAATCCTACTAAATCGCTCACAGACTTTTGTACAATTAGTGCCAAATTTGATTTTCATGCTATATATGGCTATATATCATAATATATGTCTTAGATGATAAATTATATCATAGGAAAATTATTAGAATTATTCCATGTGTGAAAACCCTAATTTTCTAATTAGGGTTTTCAAAATTTCGTATTTGTTCAATAATTAATACTTAATGCTCTAGCATTGTTTTAATGCTAAATAATACTCTAATTACATTTAATAATCATAGGAATTTAAATATTATAATTCCTTGATCATTAAACTCATTTTCTATTCATCTCTAAACGCGTTGACGTTTGAAACGCCTCAAAACGTTCATTATCGACTCATCTCAAAATGGTCGTAATAAAGTCATAATTATTTTATTAAATTATTCCATTAATAATGGAATTTAATTCTAAGCTTCGTTCCTTAGAAAATTTTACGAAATTTTAACTATCGATATTCAATCGACGTTAAAATATTCTTTAGAAACACTTTATAAAATTCTATTCCTTAATTCACAATTTTAGTGAATATAAAATAGGAATTACATTGCTTAGTAATTAATCGAAATCATTACTTGATATATTACTAATTCAATTATTTCATGAAACCCTAACTTACGAATTTTTAATATCGTAATTAGGCATTTAATTCTTCGGGATATTACATACAAGGTGTAGGAAAATAATGTCCAATTTTCCTATAGCTAATGTATTAACATATTAACGATCCTATAATAATATAGTGTACTATATGAATTTAGAAGAATTTTTAGAAGAAGTTTGAAAATTTTGTGAGGAGACCTTGAGCTATTCTTGAGGATTAAGAGTTTTAATCTCTTTATATCAAAGAAAATAATGTATTATATGTTTAGAAATTATTGTAGACATATTGAGAATTTATGGAATTTTAGAAACATAGTATACTATGTTTTACGGTAAACGTTATATTAAATAACGTTGATATGAAAAATAATATGTAATGAATAAGTTAGGTGATATTAAAGTGAAATATTAATCAAGTTTATCAATTACGTGAAAAATCGAGAATTAAGATTTTATGAAAAGAAATCGATTGAAAATCGATTTATATGAAAATTAGTTATCAAATATGTGAATAAGTTTAAAAAGTTGTTAAGAAATGTCAAAAACGTTAACTTAAGTCTATACGTATGATATACGTCGAATAAATACACTAATACGTGTAAAACGTATTAAATTTATAAGGATATCTCTTTTGTGAGAAAAGATTTCATAATTGAAATCATTTTATGAAAGATGTTAGTATACGTTCAACGTTTAACCAAAAGGGTTAAAATGAGACCGTAGATCATATTACATCTCTATCGAAGTATGAGAAATATTTAGTTAAGCTACGCGATGAAACGACGTATTAATTTTAGTTAAGAGATTCGAGTTATTATATTATAAGTTATCAAAGTTTATTAAACTTTGAAAATCTCGAAAGGCGTGACCAACGTACTAAAGTAGTTTTTACGTAAAGATTGGACGGACGTGACGAGTCGACTAAGAAAGAAATCGATCTAAGAAAAACTACAGTCGAGGTGGGCTTTATTATACTCAAAAAGATAAAATACTTATCAAATGATTTATTTACGATGCTTTATTTGCAAGAAATGATGAGAAATAATTATTTAATTACCTGCCCAAAATGTTTATGTTTTATGTATGTATCCTATACATGATCGATTGATGCATATTGTTGGGTAGCTCCCACTTATGAAATGTTGAATTCGTATCCTTGAAAGTACCCACAAGGATGATTGAGAATTCGTATCATGTCTTGGGAGTGGCGAGGATTTTGTGCACTATTTTTGTGATGTGTCTTTGAAATGGTGCTCGGCCGGTCACGGCGTCCGTGGGAGGAGGCCTCCTCTCCGGCGCGGGATAATTTATGAGATGATTTATGAGATGAGATATAAGAAATGAAAGGAAATGGATATGGATCATACATACAAGGAAAAATGCTTGGCCAAGCGACGTTTATGAAAATGATGAAAATATTTTAGTAAGCACAAGGCCTTTCAAATAAAACCCTTGTGTCTTACCATAATGGGTTAGCGTAATTTAAAAATGAGGAAATGATTTGGCATGAGTCCACAGAGTGCATTATTGTACTCAGTCATGCATGTTTGTTTTTAAATGTGCAAGTTGAGCAGATGATGGATGGAGGCGTGTTGAGCAGTCGGAACCCCTTTTGATAATGATATTTTAGAAACCTTGACTACACATCGTCACATGTGTATTCACATGTTTTTCCGCTACAATAGAACTCTAAGTTAGCTTTTGATGTCGACAGTTGAATACCGTCAGAGCATTTGAATTCTTGTGTTAAGAATCTGTAGGTCTCTCTTCTCATATGTAAATTATGTATGTCTTGTATATAATGGTTAAAGCTTCTTAGTTTATTTGAATTTAGTCCCACAATTCCATGATTAATTATCTTTCATGCTCCATGATTACTGTTCCAAGTATTAGTCCTCGTTAATCCGTCCTTAGGATTAGAGGGCTGTTACAGTAGATCTATTTTAAAGATCGAACCACGTTAATTCTCTGTGTTCATTGCGCATTTAATTCCCTAACGAAATTAAGATCGATCATTGGCGCCGTCGGTGGGAACCGAAATTCTGTGTTTTCGATCAACCTTTGTTTACAGGGAATCAATTACGGCGATGAATACAAGAAGTCTTACATCCGAGCCGCTTGCGGCAACAACAGAACAACGGCGCGCGAGCGCCGAGCTCGGCTTGGGAAAAGCCCATCGAGATACGACCCTGATCGAGCTAAAAACACACTCAAATTCACTCGCAATCGTACGAGGTAATTGTAGCGTGATAAGTTAACACGAGTCGTCTCTCAAGGAAAACTTAACAGGGCTTATTGTTCGTGTCGCACACAGAAAGCAATTAAAATCCTAAACACTCTAATACCAACAGGGGTTGAACATGCAAGAATTAAAATACGAGAAATTAAACAGCATCCTAAGTTAGGGGTTGTCAATCCCGAGCTAAACTAATAAAGCAATAAATCTAAGCTAGGGGTTGTCGATCCTAGTTGTACTATGAAAGCGATAAATCAAAGCGGTAAATAAAGCATATGCAATCATATTATTCATAGGGTTTGTCAATCCCTAATCTAAATCTAATTGCAAGTAAATCATAAACATCAACCAATAAAACAAGAACATGAATTAATCGAAAGCATGATAGATTAAAGCAACATGAACACAATCCATTGTCACTATGGAATTCAATTCAATAATAATCATCAAATAATAATACTGTAAAATTGATTTTGCAATAATCCCAAGGTAAAGCAAATAACTAATGGAATGAAATTCAACAGGAATCCAAAGCAAAAATTGAATGAACTAAAAGCAAGAATTAATATTCTAAAAATCTGTATCAGTTGTTGCCTGAAAATTGAGCTCTGGAAGAAATTGAAGAACAGTGTCGACGTCCCACGGAACAGCGCCGCGGCTGCGTCATGAAAAACCAAAACTGAAGAGCGAACCCGTTTCTGTGACCTAACGCACATATATATATTAAAATAGATTGAGCGCCGGATGAAGTTGAGCGCTCGTTTAGAAAACAATCTGTATTGCGCGTGAACGCCAGGTGACTTTGAACAAGCGCGGTGGGGCGTCTTTGGCCGGGTCGGTCGCGGATGCATGGCAATGCACGCCGGGGCATCGCGGGCGTGGAACGCGCCCGGGCTTCGAGCGGCGGCGCGAAAGTGAGCGCCGGGTTTTGACGAGGCGCTGGGCGAGCGCTGAGCGAGCGTTCGCATCTGAACGCGCGAGGGAGATGTGCGAGGGTGAGCGAGCGCTCGCTTGAAGTGAGCGCTGGAGTTGCGGCGTGCGGAGTGGGCGAGCGAGGCGCGAGCGGGCGCTGTCGGGCGTTGCATGGCGGTGGGCCGGTGAGAGATGGCGCTGGGTACCAGTGGCGCTGGCTAGGCGCCAGGTACCCGCCACGGACGTACGGAGAAAGCCTACTGGCCGGAACGTCGCGGGGTGGTGTCATTGGAATAGAAAGCGGCGAGGAGATTGGGAACAGGCGCTTGGTCACAGCGCCGGCTGGGTGTGCATGTGGGCGAGGCGAGTGAGCTGAGCACCGGGTGCTGGCGCGCGGACTCGGCCGTGCGACGGGTGTCCATGCGCGACTATGACGATTGGCCCCGTTCGCCCTCGTCGTAACTCCGATTTGTGCACGGTTTTCGCCTACGAACTCCTGTCGAGATGCTCTTCAATATAACTGATCCTTGGCACCTTCAATTTATCCTATTTTAATGCCGTTTTTCTACAAAACATCGAAACAACGAAGTAAGTCCGAATCGATAAATATTAATCAAACCAACGGCATAAATAGGACAAACAACAGAAAATGACACGTAAAACAATACCAAGAATCATCACAAAATCATACCAAACAACTCCCCCACACTTATCCATTTGTTTGTCCTCAAGCAAAGTCTATACTAATAAGGTTCGAAAGATAACTCATGCAACATCACTCTTAGTCCAATCAATCAAATCTCTTTGCAATTCCCCAAACATGATGAAAACATAATCAAAGACAACGTGAAACAAATCTAAGATTGTGAAAATATCAAATAAACAAGTAAGTTATTTTGCTCGGACCCAACTCTCCGCTAGAGGTGAATTAACTAAAATGGTTACCTTTAGCAACAAGTTTTTTTGATAACATAGAAGGTATTAATGATTTTGGAACAATGTTGAAAGGTGAACTCTCGATGAACTCGAGTCTCCTAACGTGGTTTTCCATGTCCATTTCTCAATTTACGAGAAGAGGACATAATTCCATCCTCCATTTATACAATCTCAACAACATTGAGTTTTAATTCTCCTTATTTTCTTTTCACACATATTTTCTTTTTTTTTTTTTTTTTAAATGAAGCGAGTATATAGGTAACCACATTTAACACTCCCCAGCATTAGCCGGACAAATCACGTCAATAACCACGATTTAAAATCAATTCACACGATCTCGTCAATTCATATTGCACTTAATCACATGACATCAAGATAAGCGAGAAATACATCAAGGTCCGATCAATACCACGAGTTCGGTTGCAGACAAATCAAAATCCTAACTTATTCGCATAGACATAAACTTAAGTCCAAACAATCAAAATAAGCATAAGGGCACATCATTAAGCATACAAAACTATATATCACGCACACAAAACGAGTAAACATCCCCACACTTAAATCGAGCATCGCCCCCTGCTCAAAACGATAAAAGCTCAAAATGACCATAGAGGATGATCTTCACGATAATCGATTTAATGTGCTGTTGTAGAGTTGGAGCATCACGGCTTCGTCTCGTTCGCGACAACTTTCGGATCCGAGCAAAACAAACTCAACAACAATGATAGATCAACAAGAACAACAAAACAAGACAAAGAAAAGAAAGAAAGAAAAGCGAATAAAATCCGTGGGTCAACTCCCACAATTATCGCTTTAACATCGTGAGCACGGCGTGTTCCGGTCGACAACGGACTATCCATAGTCCTTCACTTGCGAGGAATACCATCTCGGCGAACATCGGTGGTAACCATATATGCACAAAGGACACTAAAGAAAATAACAAATCATTTAAGCTCAAGTCGAACATCCTATTCTCCAAAGTGAAATAGATAATTTCAATTCCCAAAGCACAATACTTTGGAGAATTAGAAAATTGACAAATCATGGATGTTACCTCAACCTTTGTCCTCGATTTTTCCTCCTCCGGGATCCCGTACTCAATTGTTGAGGTAGTGCAATCACTTCCCGAGTGGACTTTGGCATGTTTGCAACCATGCGCCCACTCTTCCTCGCCACCGCAGTATCAACTTCTTTGTGGCTCGATTTTGCTCCTCATCCTCACGTGCCCATTTTTCCACCATTTCCATTTCCTCCGTTGCGGCTCTTGGTGGCTCTCCCACCACATTTCAATAATTGGGTCACTTTCAAGAGTAGTGACCGTCGAGCTGATCGGGTTGGTGTGGGAAAGTCGGCTCATCGATGTCTCTTCCACCCATTCTCAATACTTGGGTCACTTCCTAGAATAGTGACCGCTGGACTTGATTGGATTGATCCGAAGTTCCCCTTGTCGCAATAGCTCATCAAGCGTGCTCGGACATATCCTATTTATGCCTCCAAGCGCAAGCGGAGGCGTTCAGATCCAAACTTTGAACTAAAGCATCCGTTTTTGAATGGACAACTTCTCTTTTTGAGTTAACTCATCCTCCCAAGCCGGCCTCGGAGGTGGATACTACTGGGTCTTGTTGGGGTGGAAGCGGAGGCGGTGTTGTGGATATGAGTGCGAGGTGGAGGTGGTAGTTGTGAGTACTCATATTGAGGTGGAGGATGTGGTGCTCCCGGTGGGCATTGTAGGATTGATCCTCATATTGTGCGGAGGAGGTTGTTCCCGTGAGGGATTGGAGGCTTGATCCTCATAGTATGCGGTGGAGGTGGTTGATCCCAATATGGATTATGGGCTTGTTGCTCGGGATAGGGATCATCGCTTGATGCTCGTAGCCCAACGGACATCCCTCGGAAAATCGAATTGGGCTCTTCTTCGAAGAAGAATTTGCCCAATATGGGAAGCCCCCACCACCTTGATCACATCTGCATCTTGTTGGTAACCCTGCATTAATAGACACCAACAACAAAAATAAGATCACACGGACCAGGGGGAGAAAATAACGAAACAGAACAAAAAGAAACACAGAAAACAAACAACACAAACAATACGCCTAAAGTTTTCCCCGGCAACGGCGCCAAAATTGATCGAGCTAAAAACACACTCAAATTACTCGCAATCGTACGAGGTAATTGTAGCGTGATAAGTTAACACGAGTCGTCTCTCAAGGAAAACTTAACAGGGCCATTGTATGTGTCGTGCACAGAAAGCGATTAAATCCTAAACATACTAATACCAACAAAGGTTTTTGATCATACTGGAATTGAAATACGAAAAATAAATAGAAAACCTAAGCTAGGGATTGTCAATCCCGAGCTAAACTAATAAAGCAATAAATCTAAACCAGGGGTTGTCAATCCTAGTTGAACTATGAAAGCGGTAAATCGAAAGCAATAAAGAAAAGCGATATAAGTCGAAGAAACATAAAACAATCCATTTGTCACTATGGATTGAATTCAATAACAAACACAAAGCAATAATTCTATGGAGTCAAACCGATAAACTTGATAAATCCCAAAGTGTAAATCCAACAATAATCTCAAGCAAGCATGTAAATGTTCAACAGAACTAAAAGCGAAATGCATAAATTGAAAGGATGAAAAGCATAAATTAATAGTATAAAATCAGATCTATCATTGGCTGAAGCTCCGGAAGAAATCAAGAAGAACAAGGCAGAACGCCGCGGATGAGAAGAAAAACTGAGAGAGCCTTTTTGACCTAGCGCACGTATATTTATATTAATGAAGATGAACGCCGATTCTGAAAGAGCGTAGGTTCAGAAATCAATCTGAATTAAACATGAACGCTGGATGAGCTTGAGCGCCGGTTGGGTGAAGCGAGCGCTGGAAATTGGGCTGGAAATGGGTGTGCTGAGCGCGCGCTGTGCATGAGATGGCGCTGGAGATGGCTGAGCGCGCGCTGGAGAAGTTGGAGGGCGCTCAAGATGGTGAACGCGCGCTTGAAATTGGAAGCTGGCGCTGAGAATCAGTCTGAACCGGCGTTTGCGTTGAACCGGCGTTCGGAGGCCGGAGGCTGGGCGTTCGGAGGTCGCGCGCGGCGCGCGGGCGCGCGCGATACTGCTTTGTGCAGTGTTTTTGCTTTGGCCCGTTCTCCTTCGTCTGAACTCCGATTTGCACACGGTTTTCGCCTACGGACTCCTATCACAACGTAATTTACTTTGTATGAAGGAAAAAATCCTTGATTCCTTTCCCAATATTCATGAGAATCGTTGAAAGTGTTCAGCGCCGGCGCGCGGAGTGCACGTGCGCGACTTTGAAGAAATGATCCGTTCTCCCTCGTCCGAACTCCGAATTGCGATCCGTTTGCGCCTACGAATTCTTATTGAGATGCTATTCACAATAGGAAAGATCTTGAAAGCTCCATTTCATCCTATTTAATGTCTTTTTTCTACAAAATATCGAAACAAACCAAATAAGTCCAAATCGATAAATACTAATCAAACCAACGACATAAATAGGACAAACTACGGGAAACGGCATCCATAAACATATGAAAAATAAGCACAAAATCGTACCAAACAACTCCCCCACACTTATCCATTTGCTTGTCCTCAAGCAAAGTCTATACTAATAAGAGTCGAAAGATAACTCATGCAACTTTACCCTTATTCTAGTCAATCAAACCTTATTGCATTTTCCCCACACTTGGTGTTTACGAATTCAAAGATAATGTGAAATAAATCAAGAACGGCAATTTATTTTTAATAAATAAAAAGGTAATCTCTGCTCAGACCCAACTCTCCGTTAGGGGTGAACTAACTAATGTGGTCACCTTTAGCAACAAGTTTCTTTTATAAAGCATAAAGAATGTTTTAACAGATTTTGGAATAATATTCGAAAGGTGCACTCTCGATGAACTCGAGTCTCCTAACGTGGTTTCCCATGTCCATTTCTCAAATTACGAGAAAGAGGGACATAATCTCATCCTCCATTTCAACAATCTCAACAAGATACTAGAGCTTTCATACTCCTCATTTTCTTCTTCTTTTTCACATTTTTTTTTATATATAAAATGAAACAAGTATATAGGCAACAACAATGTTAACACTACCCCTAACATTAGCCGGATAAATCACATCAATTTCCCCTATTCATTTTCTATCAATCATAGTCTCGTCAATTCACATTATACTCAAATCATATATCACCAAAAGTTTCAAAAATTCAAAATCAGTTTGACCAATACCACAGAGTTCAGTTGCACAAATCAAGATCCTAACTTACTCGCATAGACAAAGCTTACGTCCAAACAATCAAAATAAGCACAAGGGCACAACATTAAGCATACAAAACAATATATCACGCACACAAAGCGAGTAAACATCCCCATTATTTAAATCGAGCATCGCCCCGATGCTCAAAACATTAAAAGCTCAAATGACCATAGAGGATGATACTTCGATAATCGATTTAATGTGTTGTGAGCTGGAGCATCACTTAATTTCATCTGGCGGCGACTTTCCAGATCCGAGCAAAACAAACTCAACAACAACGGATAGATCAACAAGAACAACAAAACAAGACAAAGAAAAGAAAGAAAGAAAAAGCAAATAAAAATCCGTGGGTCAACTCCCACGCGATTTCGGTTAACGTCGTGAGCACGGCGTGTTCCGTCCAACAACGGACTATCCAAAGTCCTTCACCGCGGGAATACCATCTCGCCGAAACATCAAGTAGTAACCATATATGCACAAAGGACGAGAAAGAAAGCAAATAACGAATCATTTAAGCACAAGTCGAACATCCTATTCTCCAAAGAAAATAGATGACATCAATTCCCAAAGCACAATACTTTGGTGAATTAGGATGTTGACATACTATAAGTTACCTCGACTTTTGTTATCACCGTGTCCTCCTCGGGGACACGTACTTTACATGTTGAGGCAGCTCTTTCACTTTCAGAGTGGGTTTTGGCGTGTCATCAGTTTCATGCACCCACTCTTCCTCGTCAGTCATCCTGGTAACAACTTCCTCGTGGCTCTGATCTAGCATCTCATCCTCACGTACCCATTCTTCCTCTATTTCCACTTCCTCTGGCTGCAGCGGCTCTTCAGGTGGCTCTCCCACCACATCTTCAATAATTGGGTCACTTTCAAGAGTAGTGACCGTCGAGCTGATCGGGTTGGTGTGGGAAGTCGGCTCATCCGATGTCTCTTCCACCCATTCTCAATACTTGGGTCACTTCCTAGAATAGTGACCGCCGGACTTGATTGGATTGATCCGAAGTTCCTCCCTTCGCAATGCTCATCAGCGTGCTCGACATATCCTATTTGCGCTCCAAACGCAAAGTCGGGCGCTTGCAAGATCCAAACTTTGACTAAAGCATCCATTTTTGAATGGATAGCTTCTTTTGAGTTAACTCATCCTCCCAAGCTGGCCTCGGAGGTGGATACGGGTGGGTATAGTACCGAGGTGGAGGTGGTTGTTGTGGGTACTCATATTGAGGTGGAGGATGTGGTTGCTCCCAATAGACATTGTAGGATTGATCCTCATAGTCTTGCGGAGGCGGTTGTTCCTGAGGGATTGGAGGCTTGATCCTCATAGTACGGTGGAGGTGGTTGATCCCAATATGGATTATAGGCTTGTTGCTCAGGATAGGGATCATACGCTTGATGCTCGTAGCCTAACGGACATCCCTCAGAAAAATCGAATTGGGCTCCTTCTTCGAAAGAAGAATTTACCCAATACGACGAACTTTCCTCCCCCCAGCCTGCTTGACCAAAATTGATCGAGCTAAAAACACACTCAAATTACTCACAATCGTACGAGGTAATTGTAGCGTGATAAGTTAACACGAATCGTCTCTCAAGGAAAACTTAACAGGGCCATTGTTTGTGTCGTGCATAGAAAGCGATTAAATCCTAAACATACTAATACCAACAAGGGTTTTTGATCATACTGGAATTGAAATACGGAAAATAAATAGCAAACCTAAGCTAGGGGTTGTCAATCCCGAGCTAAACTAATAAAGCAATAAATCAAAACCAGGGGTTGTCAATCCCTAGTTGAACTATGAAAGCGGTAAATCGAAAGCAATAAAGAAAAGCGATATAAGTCGAAGAAACATGAAAACAATCCATTGTCACTATGGATTGAATTCAATAACAAACACAAAGCAATAATTCTATGGAGTCAAACCGATAAACTTGATAAATCCCAAAGTGTAAATCCAACAATAATCTCAAGCAAGCATGTAAATGTTCAACAGAACTAAGAAGCGAACGCATAAATTGAAAGGATGAAAAGCATAAATTAATACTATAAAATCAGATCTATCTCGCTGGCTGAAGCTCCCTAAGAAATCAAGAAGAATAATGCCATAACGCCGCGCGGATGAGAAGAAAACCGAGAGCCTTTTGACCTAGCGACGATATTTATATTAATGAAGATGAACGCCGGTTCGAAGAGCGAGGTTCGAAATCAATCTGAATTAAACATGAACGCTGGATGAGCTTGAGCGCCGTTGGGTGAAGCGGCGCCGAAATTGGGCTGAAATGGGTGTCTTGGCCTTGCCGTGCATGAGATGGCCGAGATGGCCGAGCGCTACCGGAGAAGTTGGAGGCGCTCAAGATGGTGAACGACGCTGAAATTGGAAGCTGGTGCTGAGAATCAGTCTGAACCGGCGTTTGCGCTGAACCGCGTTCGGAGGCCGAGGCTGGGCGTTCGAGGTCGCGCGATTTGCGGGAGCGCGTGCGTCGCGGGTGCGCGATATCGCTTTGTGCGTGTTTTTGCTTTGCCCGCTCTCCTTCGTCTCAACTCCGATTTGCACACGGTTTTCGCCTACGGACTCCTATCACAACCTAATTTACTTATTATGAAGGATAAAATCCTTGATTCCTTCCCCAATATTCATGAGAATCGTTGAAATTGTTCAGCGCCGGCGCGCGGAGTGCACGTGCGCGACTTTGAAGAAATGATCCGTTCTCCCTCGTCCGAACTCCGAATTGCGATCCGTTTGCGCCTACGAATTCCTATCGAGATGCTCTTCACAATAGGAAAGATCTTGAAAGCTCCATTTCATGCTATTTAATGTCATTTTTCTACAAAATATCGAAACAAACCAAATAAGTCCAAATCGATAAATACTAATCAAACCAACGACATGAATAGGACAAACTATGGGAAACGGCATGCATAAACATATGAAAAATAAGCACAAAATCGTACCAAACAGACCCCCGAAGGGCATGTTCAAAGTCCGGATGAGCGAGGCAACTCTATCCTACATGAAGAAGAAGAAGACCACCGCAATGGGCGAGATCGCAATAAAGAATGAGTGGAACCCCAAGCACCGTAGTTGAATCTCGACGAGGCGGTTAAAGGGTTCCTCAAGAAAATAAGGAGGCCTTCTCCAAGACCTCACCGAGAACAAGGTCGGCTTCGCATGAGGAAAGGAGGTCAAGTCCCATCTAAACTCGAAGCGGCCGACGAAGTCGATCCCCACCGATGTTAGGCACTCGTGTCGCGAATAATACCTCTACACGAGTCGGTTTCCAAATCGATCGTGCAAGGGATGAGCAACGTGGGGGGTCGTCGTGATCGCCGCGAGGTCGATCCCATAATTATAACGAGTTCGCGATTTAACTCGGCATCGCTCTCCCAGTGACAGTTCGATGGATACGGAGGATCATTACCCTTTCTCCAATGAGATACTGACACTCATCTCCTGACAAGTACCGGTGCCAGTATCGACCTCACGACGGACTACGGATCCACAAAACTTCCTCTCTCAATTCCAAGACAACATGATCAACCGCCTCAACACCATCCACACGTGCAAGTGCTCCCGAGTTACCGATCGACAACGTCCGCGGTGGTTCGACGGTTTACCTACCAGTAGTATTAGATCTTACCGAGATCTAATGGAAGCCTTCATCGAAGGTTCTTTCAAAAGCCGAGTCCAAGACCACATCGGCTCATCTCCTCACCGTGAGACAAGGCCGAGGTGAGTCCATCAGCGACTTCATGACCATGTTCAACAAGGAGAGCCTAAGAGTCGAGGACGTGAACGATCTCCTCATCATCTCGGTCTTCCAAAACGGTATCCTGCCAAGGGCCTTATACAAGGAGATCGTCAAGTACGAGCCCCGCACTACGTCGGAGCTGTGGCGCATGGCAGATCAGTTCACCAAGGCAGAGGAAGCGGACAGGAGAAAGCGTGAAGCTGACAAGGTGGAACCCTCTGACAGAAAGAAGAAAGAGAATGATCGAGGAAATCGAGGCAGAAATTATAGGAAAATCTGATTTTAACCCTCTCCCGAGGATCTATCTTGGATGTTTAATTCACCATACATTGATTATATGCCTAGCATGCACCTATATAATTAATTGCAACACTAGGGGTTTTCTCGTGTTTACCTGCAAATCTGTCGAGGTAGAATGGATCAAGACTCGTGCTTTGATCTTCTGGACTATATCCAGTTGCCTAATCTCCAATGTCGAGTGAGGACAGTCTATGGAGAATGCTATAGAAAATCACCTTCTTTCTTCTCACAAAGATTTCGAAAATTCTCACTATTTTGCAATAGCAATTCTCGAAAATAATGAATAAGGATTAGCCTTGATTTTCTCTCTCACCTTATATTTATAATGCACTCACAAATCCTATCAAGATAGAATTTATGCATATCTAATAAATATAATCTTATCTCTTAAGATAGAGAGGATCAAGTTGAGTCCCAGTAGGACTCTAGAGAGGAGGGGGCGAAATTCACCTTAGCTTCAGGCCTGGATGGGCCAGCCCAGGGATCAAATGTAAGGAATAAAGATGGGCCTCAAATAAATTAATTATCTTATGCTCACCTGTAACATAAATTAATTTATAAACATTCATTCATGCCACTAGAGAATAAATGCCGACTTACCCTTTATTACCGGTTGAGTCGGCTTGCACTTAGACTTCTGAATCCCGTATTTAAGATATCGATGTCCATTAATTATTTACTGATGCTCGATCGCTTAAAATAATTAATATCTTTAATTCCTTAAGTAGTACCACTCAACCTTATTATTGTACTTGAGATAACTCAACCGCAGGGTTTAGTACAATAAACCTTTGAGCTCCTTAAGGGACGCCATCATCCTTAACGGATACTTGACTCGAATACGTGTAACTAGCATGACATACAAGACCGCCACCACCCAAGATGCAAAATCTGGTTATCTCATGTAACCCTCACCCATAGCAAGTCAAAGTGATGGTCAAGAACTCATACTCACCTAATACCTTATCGAGGTTTAGATCAACATAAGTCTCCGAGATCTAGGTTCTTCACGACGGTCGATAGAAGAACTCATCTCACCGTGATCCATCAATACGCCGAGACGCATCCGGCGTAGACAAGCAACCAAGTCAAGTCACTTCTTATCTACACCGCAGCCTATACCAACAACTCATCCTCAAGTTGTCTCACCGTGATACTTTTAAATCTCATTAAGCTTGACCAATCATACGGACTTCATGATCTACAACACAATCGTATGATCTAACTTATATATGAGATAAAGGGACATACATATGCAATCAAGTAAACAATTCAGATAGGAGATTGTAATAGTGGTAATAGGAAACATTGTATACAAGCTCAACCAAACTGCTTTCAGTTAACAAATCCAACAGTAATCCCGGCAGAAATCGAGAAGAGAGACCTCGCCTACATTAGAGAAGCTCGGTATAAGCAACAAGTAGCTCGGTATTATAACCAGCATGTCAAATCCCGACAATTTCAAGTAGGCGACCTCATCTCCACCTTCCGCAGGCCGACCTCGGCCTTCGCCGCCTCGGCCTCCCGATATCTGGCTACCTCCACCTCGGCCTCCCTATACATGGCGCGCTCATGCGATACTCAGCCGGTGACCTCGCCTTCGCGACCTCGGCAGCCACCGTCGCCCTTGGCCGCTTAGCCAGATCGGTCATTATGGCCTCGATCAGAAGGTCTCGGTCCATCGAGCACGAACAACCGACCCTCCAAAGAGCTCCTCGCCAGTCCAAGCCTCGGCCTCCCCCGAGCTCCGTACATCGGCCTCCCGCCTCCGACTCAAGGCCACCACCGCCTCTTCTAGCATAAGACCTCGCAGCATGACAAGTATTCGACTTCGAAGCCGAGCGACATACAAGCTCGGCAAGTTAGAGACCACATGGGAAGGACCATACCGAATTAAAGAAGTCCTCGGAAAAGGGTCATATAAGCTCGCCCATTTATCCGGTACGTCGTGTTTCATTAATAAAATATTTTCTTTATTTACTTCATCTGTCTTGCATATTTCATTTGTAACTTATGCATACCACTTTTTCCACAATACCCTCTACGGAGGATGCCTATACCCTATTCGGAGGACGAACTCTACCCTCTAACGAGGACGAACTATAAACGCACATGAGGGGACCACCCCTATCGATAAAACTCGACAAATAAGGAACTTATACCTTCATTTATTTCGAGGAAGATGGGACCACCCCTAGCGATATTTCTTACCAAAAAAGGAACTTATACCTTCATTTTTTTCGAGGAAGAGGGGACCACTCCTAGCGATATTTCTTGCCAAAAAAGGAACTCATACCTTCGTTTATTTCGAGGATGAATTACCTTCGTTTAATACGAGGATGAGAGGACCATCCCTAGCGATATTTCTTGCCAAAAAAGGAACTCATACCTTCATTTATTTCGAGGATGAATTACCTTCGTTTAATACGAGGACAAACTACCCTTATTTATTTCGAGGACGAACTACCTTCGTTTAATACGAGGACGAACTACCTTCGTTTATTTCTAGGATGAATTATCTTCGTTTAATACGAGGACGAACTACCTTCGTTTATTTCGAGGATGAATTACCTTCGTTTAAATACGAGGACGAACTACCTCAGTAGGCCGACCTCGGCCTTTGCCGCCTTCGCCTGAGCCCTCCGCAGGTCGACCTCGCCTCGATCTTCGCCACCTCGGCCTTCGTCGCCTCGGCCTTCCGTAGGCCAACCTCAGCCTTCGCCGCCTCGGCCTCCCGATACATGGCCGTCTCCGCCTCGGCCCTCCGCCAGCCGACCTCGGCCTTCGCCACCTCGACACCGCCGCCTGTGGCCTCCTTCTTCGCCTCATCCCGAGCCTTCGCCTCGGTCTCGACGTGCGACTTCGGCATAACACCTCGGTAAAGTGAAGCCAAACGACGTCAGCGAACCACTGTCCCCCATCCATCACGACCTCACTTCTACGTCTTTTTTTTGGGGGGGGGGGGGATATGATAGGATACGGCCCAACCACTATGCCCAAGCATCGGGCCCATTATAAATTGGCCCAGACATTAAGCTCGGCCTACGTGAGTTCGGCCCAAGAAGACTCCTAGGCCAACTATAACTCTAATCGCAATTGGAGACGTAGAAGATTCGGATGCATATCTAAAAGAATCCTTATGAGAGAAGACTTTGTATTAGAGTCAAACTCTATTTGTATTAGAGTCAAACTCAATCGTAGTCGAACTCAACTTGTTGGTATATAAATATAGGCTAGAATTAGGGGTGAGAAACCGTCGGGTTCGTTAATCAGACCGATTTTTCGGTTAACCGAACCGAAATTTTCATAAATTTAATAACCAAACCGAACCGCTTTTTAAGTTCGGTTAACCAAAACCGCGATCGGTTAGTGCGGTTCGGTTTTCTGTTAACCGAAAACCGAAAAATTATTTGAGATTACATGAATTTATAAGAAACGACATGTCATAAGATACAACTTTGCAATCAGATGTGTAAACTTTTCAAATTTTAATGTCCATGAAAAAATTCATCCAATATCCATCAATAATTCAAAATAAATCAAAGCAATTAACATCAATCCACAACAAACTATCATGTTCATGCAATGATAATTTGATACATTATAGTAATTTGATAATTTGATACATTAGAGTAATAGGGTTTAAATTTAATTAATATTAGTAATTAGTTTTTATAGATTTATAAAAAATTAAAATAATTATTAAAATCGAAAAGATTTTCGGTTTTTCGGTTAATAACCGTTCGGTTATCGGTTAAAAACAAAACCAAAAAATAAAATATTATACCGCAAACCGAACCGTAAACCGAATATGCGATATACGGTTAACCGAACATGTCACGGTTTCGGTTCGGTTCGGATTAACCGATAACCGAAAACCGTTTCCCAAATTTCTAGCTAGAATAGAAGAGAAGGGAGATCTACACTCAGATCGATCACTTGATCAGCTAATCTCTTTGTAATCGTTTTCACACTCTCAATACACATACACTCTCTCTTGCTCCGTGGACGTAGATCTATTTTAAAGATTGAACCACATTAATTCTCTATGTTTATTGCGCATTTAATTTCCTAACGAGATTAAGATCGATCAGTATGTAATTAACGACAATTGACCTTATTGGAAATTCAAAAATCATAATATTGACTTGCGTCGGTGACGTGACTTGGTCGGTGACGATCATTATAATGTGAACTGAACATCGAAATTAATATATCCCAAAATTAAACTAAAGGAAAATGTTTTGGGCTTAGGTTGTGGTTGTGTTCAAGTCCACGTGCATTATTTAACCGAGTCGACATGTTTCAATAAAAGTAGGAAATAGTCGACGCTTTGAATTATGATAGTCCAAGATTCACATTATCAAACTCTTTTCGCTTCAAACGCTTACTGAATATTACTCTCTCCCATTTAAAATATCTCACTTTCCTTTTGGGTTGTCCCATTATAAATATCCAATTCCATTTTAGGAAATAATTATCCTTCAAAAAGTGTGGACCCTACCCACTTTTTAATATTTTAACTACTTTATACCTTTCTCCTAAATACCGTGCCCAAAAGAAATGAGGCACTTTAAGCGAACGGAGGAGTAATATATATCAATTTGACTCTCAACAATGGGAAAATATTACAATTTACAAAGTGAAATTATTCGAGTAGAAAACAATATATGCTCGCTTTGTTTATGCATATGACTAAACTTTAGGAGTCAAATCTAAACTTGGTTTAATAGTACATGGAACTAAGTTCGTATTTTTATGTATTTTAAATCTATACGCTTTATTACTAATTTATTTGAGTTTCAAAAGAGTTGAGTTGGTACAAATCTATAATATATATATATATATATATATATATATATATATATAATGGATCAAATGAGAACTCATATATATGGAATAGATCTAGGTGTATCCGATGGTTTGGATTCAATATTATTTTAGGATATTTTTTTTATAGATTTTAGTAATAAGTTTGTTAATGTAATTTTGTTATTTAATGTAACCATTTCATTCCTTAAAATATGGCATTCTAATAATTATTTATGGTATATTTTATTTACAAAGTATATCATCTTCATTTACGTGTATTTTTCATGTTAGAAGCATATTACAGATTTTTGTGGAGAAAAATTTAACAAATTTTAATGGCTTCATCAGATTATATATTTTTTACGCAACTCTCTATGTTTGTTGTTTGTTGTGCACAATATTTAAGTAAGTTATTCATGTTTGAAATAACATTACATAATGACTGTAGTGCATACAAAATATATGCACGCCTATCTTGTCAGACGTTGTGCACATCATTGGTTTTCATTCAACATTAGTACCTATTCTTTCCGCTAATTTGTATATAGCTCTAATTGATGTCATTGTATTTACGGATCATTGTACGTGTAACATATAAGTATTAGTATAAATTTCCTTTGTAAATTATTTGTTCTTTAATGTTTACTCGACTGGTATCACAAATGAGCACTGATCATGTAACTCCTAATACAATAAACATTATCGCATAATTTTAGAGGAACACGGGCTTATTTTGTGCAGGATTGTGCACATTAATACTATCTGCATTGTCATCGCACAAGAGATAAAAGCAATTTCAATTTATATATAAGTTAATTGTACACTAAATAAATATAGTTGCACAATAAATTAATCTAGTGTAAAATTCGATGTTGTTCAAAACTTATAATCTCGATTGCAAAGTGGAAGGTACATATTATTCAAGCAAAGTCATCTGAAAATTTAAACAATTATGAGGTATTTTTAGAAGGAAATAACATTCTCGTATGAAACATGTTGTACATATCATCGGAGCAAGACTATATATGCATTAAAGTCGGGATCCATGCATAACTCACAGTAATAAGCAGACACACCATCCAAGACATCTTATTTTACAGTGTTTATGTGATAATTCAATAGGGAGATACAATATCCGATGTGCATACTCCTTTGTTGTCGTGCCAATGCTGTTGAAATCCACATTTCCAACTATTGGATTCATCCCCCATAAAATATTTCTAAATATCTCAAAAGGTATACACTAGTATCTATTGTGTTTCTTTTGTTATCCCATTTCATCTACACCAAATGCAACTTCGTCTAGGATACACTGTTGGCCTTAATATGTTCATCAAGGTAAGTTAGGTATTCCGATAGCATAAGTCTCTACATAAAAGAGGTTTATTATATTAGGATTAAAACACATCACTACATATTATTATTTTTTTGAACTATTGTCATACATATATTGTGCATATAATTATCATACGTTATGCACAATCCAAAGTGCACTTATGTATGATATTCAACACTTTCGATAACGTGGCACACTTCTCATATTTGAGCATATCACATTCTTCAGTGTTGTCAATCATGTTATCCAATACAAAGATCTTATTCTTTCTTATATTAAAGCAAAGGCATAATATTTGTTGTTATCATAAATCGAAAAGAAATTTTGAATGGCAAATCATAGTTTAACATATGAGCACCAAAATATTTATATAGGTATGTACAAGTTTAGGGCTTGTGCATCATTTTGTGATACATGTTCACACAAAACCTTCATGAAGCAATTGCAATACAATGAAGCTGATATTGGAAAAAATGAACCACACACATGTTTAGGAGTTGTGCACGGATTTAGGGGTTGTGCATCATTTTGTAATACATGTTCAAACTTATAAGCATAATTGTGCATATAACATCATTTCGCAATTAACAAAGAAACTAATCAAGTTTTGATGCACAAAAATAAGGCGAAACATCGACAAATGGTTTTTAAGAGTTGGATTTGCACAGATACTCTAATTCTAATCGAGTTTTGATTCACAATATATACAGGTTTGCTCATGATTTATGTTGAAATCAGAAGCCTTACTTTTTTCTCACACCGAAATTTTGTGTTCTTCACTAAACAATATTTACCTTGGCTGGTAGCGAAATAAGAAAATAAAAAAGTACATCTACATTGATGTGAAATGGGTTCAATTTTCAAGAATATATATGATCGAGGTTTTTCACCAAGATATTAGTGATAAAATATACTTTATGTGAAAGAGAAAATATGCATTTCATTTGTGTGTGAAAATGTGTAATTGAATTTGCAGATTTTCTAAGATTAAAGAAAGAGAGAGAATGATATTGATTTTCTAATAATGAGGAGAAGATAGAGAATGACATTTATTAGTAAGATGAAAAGTGCATTGTTATGCTGCGTTAATTTAGGGGGATTGAGTGGTTTTTATATAGACGTTTCTATCCCTAACGTCTTTTATTGCATAAAGATAGCACAAAAAATGAAAAATTGGCATTATGTACAAATTAAATATGGACCATTAGATTAGATGAAATCAAGGGTTATTATAAGTTCTTATTTCTTATTTTAGAAGTGGTTCTCCTATAACCAATATATATATATATATATATATATATATATATATATATGTGTGTGTGTGTGTATTGGTGAGAATAAGAATGTTGCAATCAACGATAAAGTTATTATACTGAATATATAAATTTGTTGCACCAAATTCGGTGCAACAACTCTATATTTAGTGATACACTTTATATGTTGAATTTGGTGCAACAAATTTATACATCCAGTGTAACAACTTTATACGTTCAGTGCAACATTCTTATTTCTCACTAATATTTGCATTCTCACGTGATCCATCCCCTAAATATATATATAATTGAATATAAGTTTGGATTTTAATATTAATCCGTGTCACGGTGAAACAGGCGGAAACAACACGTGCCCTTTTGGTGATTATCATAAAAATCGTGTCGGCTTGAATGTGTAAACCACAAATGGCAATTAATTAATTTAAATTAATGTTTTGATACTACACAATTCAAAGACTATCACATCTCAATCTACAATTAAGTTCAACTAATTTCAGTAATTAATTATACACAACTTGTAATGAGAACTCGTGTAGGAACACATAGACCATATAGAATCTTTTCCAAAATTTGTCATCATTAACCAAGTTAAACTAGTATATATACTACTGTTTCTTCACATTCCACACCCACTTCCACTCTCATAAATATAGATTCAAGAAAATACTTGAAACCTAAAAAAAATGAATCAAAACCCTATTTCCCCCTCCCAATCTGAGAGAAAAACTATTGAAAAAAATAGAAGAAATCAGATGAAAGCCCTCTACTGCAAACTCTGCTCCCTCCTTCCTCATCAATCTTCAAAGGTTTTTCATCACATTCTCCATTCTCTCTGTCTCTCTCTCTCATGTATATATATATGTAAGCACTTATTTATTTTTATTTATTTAATTTGTAGGAAGTAGGAAGTATGTCAGATCAACTAGGAGAAGCTGCAAGCTACATAAATAAGCTGCAAGAGAGGTTGGAGGTAATGAAGCAGAAGAGAAATTCGTTGAAGGAGAGAAAATCTGCGAATTTAAGCTCGAGTTATAGCAGTGAATCGGATGCCGGAAGAGGGCTGAATCAACTGCCGCTAGTCGAAGTTCATGCCAATGCTCCGACTCTGGATGTCGTTTTGGTCACGGGAACCCAACATCACTATATGTTCAAGGAAACTGTTAGGATTCTCACTCAAGAAGGTGCAAATGTTGTTAGTGCGGGTTTTTCCGTGGTGGATCGAACCGTCTTTCACACTGTATATTCTGAGGTAATTCAAAACCTACTTATTTGAATCCGTCTCTTTTAAATATTCTTTACGTCCTTAAAAAATATTTATTTAATTTTGTTTCATCTATTCATAAAAACTTTCACTTTCTTCTTAAAACATGTCCCCCACATAAATCACATAATTTTTATTCACGATCAACCCACATATTTAAAAAAAATCACACATTTTTCACATTTTCCACTAACATAATATATCTTACAATATGAATCCCCTTCTCCATTCATCTTACATTCATTATATTTAGTAAAACTCAAAATCAAAGAACAAATTTTATGGACGGAGAGAGGGAGTAGTATTTCTTCCTTTGTTTTATTATTTGCTGAATTGGTAGATGTGACGCACAAATTATACATTTTAATATATATATATATATATATATATATATATATATATATATGTGTGTGTGTGTGTCAAAAGTAGATAAATGTTATCATAAATTTAAGAAATATTGACACAGAAGGGTTCTTAATAATTATCTGAATATTATATCAAATAAATAAAATTTGTATATATTAAATCATTAAATTATTCTTAAAATTTTAAATGAGTAAGAATATTATATTTATTTCAAAATTTATAAGAATAATAGTAATAGATTTGTGACACATGTTACCATACCATTGTGTTTGGGGTGTTTTATTTTTATTTTATTACATGCTGTCTTGAAAATACTTATTTTGTGGTTGTGCAGATCGGAGGAATGGACTGGACAACGAAGGTGCAAGAATATCTGAGAGATTGAGAAAGTTCGTGGCTAATGAATATTAGTAAAAATTTCATGACCGAATAATTAATTACCGTTTTTTGGTTTAATTAATAAGAGATCTAATTGAGAAATTAGATCTAATCCAAAAATAAAATAAATTTAAGATTTTCTTATTTAGTGTTTTGATTTCTTGAGGGCACAACAACGGATTTATACTTGCACATAATTTCCATCTTTATAAACATTTTGGAGATGGAAATTGTGCACGTAATCACAATCAGTGAATTGATTGGTTAATTTCAAGAATGTCGGGGTCGTGTTTCCAGACAATGAAAAAGAAGCAGAAGCAGAAGCAACAACAACAATGATTGCTATTGCATTGAATGTGATGATGTTGATGTAATAGTCAGTATTGATTTGTGCACAAGCTGAGCTGAGCGTATTGCGATTTTATGTGTATGTCTCTTTTCTCCAAAAAAATGAAAAAATAAAATTACGTGTTGTGTCTAATTTATGGGCAGTGATTGAGAGTTCAGTTATTACGGGAGTAGCCAAAATAGCGCGAGGGCTATTTTGTTATCAAAATCTTTCAATCATACTTCATATTTATGCTCTATTAGGGATGTTAATACGGATCGAAACCCACGGGTTAATAACCCGATAAAATTAATGGGTTGTCTTATAAAATCATAATCCAATATAAAATTGCTTATTCGCCAAATTATTCGGGTTGACGGGTTAATCGGCTGGCCTGTCGGTTATTGGTCACCCATCGGCCGACATAAAAAAAAAAAACTCAACTCATTTTTTCCCTTTATCTAATTGTTAGAAATTCAAAATTCTAGATTTCAAAATTTACTTTTCATGTTTAATTATCTTAACTTTTGTAGCTATTATAGATTGATTGTTTATTTAGTTATTTATAGTAAATTAATTTTTTTTTAAATTATAATTTTAATTGGTATTATAGTGAATTAACATATAAAATATCTATTAAATATTGAATTAGCTATTATGGAATATGAATATTCAGATATATTAAAAAATAATTTACTTGTGAGCATTATTTTTATTTTTGATATTGTAATATAATTTAAATAGTACTATTATATTGAATTAACTAATTAAATTTTTTCTAGATATAAGTTTTAACTCCCCTATAATTGTATTATATTATTTAGAGATCATTTAGTTACATAGAATGCGAATATTAAAGCATATTAGAAGAAATGAATTTAGTCATGAGAACTATTTTTAATTTTCATTGTTTGCTCTTCAAAGTTAGTATAATATAATTTAAAAAAAAAGAACTTGTGGAATGTATTATATTTATTTTTCACTTATTTGTTTTTACTCCAACGCTTAATATAAAATATTTGTTATAAATATTATTGTTATCAATAATATATATATATATATAGTTTTTTCCTTAAACTTTCTCGCCCGATTGACCGATGGGTTAGCCCGAACCCGAGAGTTTAGGGTTAGGGTTGAATATTTTAACCGAAAAAAATGTCAACCCGAATAGCCCGATAACCGAGTGGGTTGTCCGAACCCCGAGCGGCCGGCCCGATTAACATCCCTATGCTCTATTATTGAATCATGCAATTTTTGTGTAAAATACAACAAAGAATCGTAGTTGCGTAATCCCCATTTTAATTTTGTTTTTAATTGTTTTAATATATAGTAACGATATATTTATTTTATTTGATGTAAATGCTATATTGATTGAAGTAGGATTTAATATATAGTAATGTATATTTGTTTTATTTGATGTGAATGCTACATTAATTGAAGTTGGAGACTATTGCATATTTATTTTATTTATTTATTTGTTATATTTAATTTTTTAAAATTTCTTTTTTAAAAATTAATATTACACTAAAGATACACAAAGTGAAATACGAAATTACATAATTGACTAAAACCAAACATTACACAAAATAACTCAAGCTGAAATAATAACTAAAACCAAATAAAATTACATAAAATAACCAAAGATGACACAAATTTAAAACACACATATATTAAGTTTAATTTAATTTATGTTTTGTATTAATATAATATTAAGTTTTAATAATTGAGTTTTCAGTTTTAATATTTTAACTTTGTATTAAAATAAATTAAAAAATTATTAAGTTTAATAAACAAAGAATAATATTCTTTTCTCAACAGAAATAGAATAGATGGTTGGGAATGTAATTCTATTTCTCACTGTAAAATAAAGAAAAGAAACGTAAAATTGTGTGAAGCATTGGAGATGGTCTAAGGCCATCTACCGTATTTCATTAGATTCTCGAGTGAACTTTATACTAGTGTAGAATCAATTATTAAGTAAGATTATCCTCATATCCATTAATTAGCGTGACATTTCACTCTAACATAGAATATTCCATCTTCAAACATTTTAATATTAAATTATTATTATAAATTTAGTTGTCATACATATCATATATGTTTAGATATATTTACGTTTATGCCTAATATTAATAATATTTTATTATAGTTAAATGCAATATATTTAAATAAATTGTTTTGCATAAGAAACAAATATAATAAAACTACATTTTGTAATGATCCTTGATAAAAGATTTTATTGTAAAAGTAGAATTAAAACATATTCAAAATAAATATGATAATTTACAAACTAAAATCATAAGTTATAAAATAATAATAATAATAATAATAATAATAATAATAATAATAATAATAATAATAATAATAATATATCATACGGGGAGACCAACAATATTATGATTAAAGAGGTAGATCGATTGAGGAATAGAGCAAGATTGCTCGATTACGAGAAAATAGTATCACCATCGCTTTAGAATATCCAGATCAAAACATCTCGCATCAAACCGCCCCAAGAATAACCTTTCAACATGGCTTTGAAATGGGCAAAAGTGCGGATCAATGATCTTACGATACCCTAAACATGCCTGATACATATTTTCAACCAACCTCCATAACTACGACTTTAATCATCGTATTGTTAATCTTACTTCATATGATTTCAAGTTCCATAATAGAGATAATTATATAGCTTAGATATGATTTATCACATAAGGATTTAGCCTATAAGGCTATCCATAATACAAATTAGAAATTTAAAAATTAAATACAGAGAAAAGTAAAGAAAATTTACAACAATTATCCAAGCTTTATTTATTCTTCAGAAATATTTTTACAGTACCACTCTTTCTCACTCTTAAATTTAAACTCTAATATTGTAGAGACACTCTTCGCACACACTCTCGAGAATTCTGCCTATAACAAACTACGAACCCCTATTTATATACACATGGGGAGAAAACTGACAAATGAAAAAAAATCTATCTAAAGTGACAATTATTGTCATTACACTATACTAGTGGAGTGAATAGTAAGTCAAACAATAGTACTCCACGTATTATAGTAAGGCCATAGTGCTTGCACATATTATTGGGACATTGTCCCCACATTATCAAATATGATAAAGTTGACGTCCTTTTTGTTGTGTTCTCAGATTCTCATTAGTCCACTATTTTTCCACTTTATTTCGTCATTGCTTAAGTCACCTTCCATTTAGGCTATATCAAAGTCAAATCTTCTAGAGATTATCTCTAGTCGCTTCCTCTAAACCGAGCTCTCCATCCGTCCGCTCTTGTAGTGGCTTCTTTTCTCGCCACCATATTTTGTATCATTCTTCTCATATTTCGTAGGTCCTCTGTTGATTCTTCTTTTTATCATTCCACCGGATGATTTGCATGTATATTTCGCTGGCATCATATCCCGCACAAAACCTTCTACAATTTTCAATAGGATATGCCATCCATTTTCTTCACCTTCATAAAGATGAACTTCGGTGAGTAACATTTAATGTAAATAAATCGATGTTTGCTTGATGAAGCTCGCTTTGGAGTCTTTTATTTTCCCAAAATGATTACAGATATAACAATTTTCTCCGGCTTTGATCGGCATTCCTTCAAAGCTAAAATCCATATCGGAAATTATGCATCTTTAAACTCCACGATGAAGATGAAGATACTTCTTTCTTTTGATGATATTATCCACCAATGTATCTTTAATCGCATTAAAAATATCATCCATAGATACTTCATTAGATCTTGAGACTCCATGAATTCCATTGATGAATCGTAATAATGAGACATTGTCTCTTCTCCTAATTTAGACATTAAATCTTTCTTAACTTCATCCATATATTGAGATATTATCTCTTCTTTGGATAAAATCCGACTTCATTTTCATCTTCCTAGTGATATAATCAAAAGGAGATGGTGATAATTTTTACTACGAGCATGACTCGTTTCTTCATAAATCTTAATTTTTCTTCTATGAGAAGAAATGTATCAATACCAAAATCTTTTGGTTTCGGTTTTCTTTATCATTTTATCCCGAATTTTGAGTAAAATGCTCTTTTATACATGGAATCAAATCTTCAGATAACCAAAGATTGGAGACCACTTCCATATCCAAGGAATTGAAAATTTATAAAAATAGCATAGAAGATATGCTTCTATACATTTATTTTCTCCCGATATTCCGTAATTCTAGGTGAAATGTTCACCCATTTTTCAAATTTTCTTTCCATTCTTCTCGTAAAATATTTATTGATGTCCCAAATTTTGCCACCATTTAGCAAACCATATTGGAATTTCATGGTTATAAACCTCTGCAGATTTTTATGAACCAAGAGTGTTTTCTCTTGTCATTCTCATATAAGAGAACCTTATTGAAAGAATCCATATAATCCCAATAATTATATTTCACCAAGTTTTGTATTAGGATATATGTATTCTTTTTGTCTTAATGGAGATATTTCCCATTCTTCAATAGATATAATCTTCTTGACTATGATTTTACCAAGTTATAAACTTCTTCATTCTTCCCACTATGGAAATGAACTATTTCACATCCATTATTTATGAGAATATTCTCATAATAAAGTCGAGACTTATATGCTCTTCCTGCATATGAAGCATTCTCCATATATCTTTCCATCAATATCCATGGATTATTCTGCCATTTCAAATCACTTTCTTCCAAAAGTATTATAACCTTTTGGGTTTTATTCATAATATATGTATTATTTTCTTCATCATTCTCATTTCCAACTATATTTGAAAATGATGGTTGTGTATTTTTCTGTGATGAAGAACTTTCTTTTTCCTTTTGTTTCTTGTATTCAAGAAACTCTTGATATTCCTTATCTTCTGATAAATTTGAAGCTATAAGCTTCCTGTTTCCATGTTGAACCAGAATATCTGGTTGTTTTCCTCTGCCACCTCTTCCTCTATAAGAGGAAGTTCCTCTACCTCGGGAATACATATCTGAAAAATTCATTGTATATATTCTCGAGTTAAAAAATCAGGAAGACTATTATCTTGTCCTTTTTTATAAATAATTTCAAAATCAAATGGAGCTAAATGAGCTTGCCATCTTGAAAACATTTGTTTAGAAACATCATGTTTAAAATCTTTATTAAACATAAATTTAGCAGATCTACAACTGCTTTAATAATAAATTTTGATTATATAAATCATCTTGAAATTTTAACACACATTTAACAATAGAAAGAATTTCTTTAGCTACAGTTGCATAATTCTTTTGTGCGTTATTCCATTTTCCTGAATGAAATCTAACAAGATATTCTTGTTTATTTTCAGGATTTACCAGTTTAAGAATTCCTCTGTATCCTATATCTGAAGCATCTGTTTCAATTATTTTTTCCCAATTTGGGTTGCTTAACATTAAACAAGGAAGAGTTTTAATTTTTTCTTTTATTTTCTTAACAGCATTTGTATGTTTTTCTGTCCATGGGACTGATAATTTTTTAAGTCTATCATATAAAATAGTTGTATATATAGCAAGATCTTTATAATATGGAGAAATATAATTTAAACTTCCAAGAAATCTTTGTAATTGAGTTTTATCAATTATTTCATCGAAATTTATTTCAAATTCAATACTTCTATTAATAGGAATTATATTTCCTTTTCAATATTATGTCCTAAAAATCTAATATTAGTTTGGAATAAAGACATTTTAGATTTAGATATAACTAAACCATTTTTATAACAATATCTTTAAATATTCTTAAATGTTTAAATGCATTTCAATATCTTTAGAATAAACTAAAATATCATCTATATAAACAATAATAAACTCACTATAAGGAGTAAATATATCATTCATTATTTTTTGAAATTCAGAAGGTGCATTTTTAAGACCAAAAGGCATAACATTCCATTCATAATGTCCTATAGGAACATTAAAAGCAGTTTTATATCTATCAGATTTATTTATTTGTATTTGCCAATATCCTGATTTTAAATTAAATTTAGAAAATATAACAGAATCATATAATCTATCCAATAAATCTTTTTTATTTGGAATAGGATATCTAATCCATTTTAATACTTTATTAAGTGGTTTATAATTAATTACCAATCTTAGTACTCCTCTTTCCTGTTCACTATGTTTATTAACATAAAAAGCAGTGCATGACCAAGGAGACTGTGAAGGACTTATTAATCCCTTTGGAATTAATGATTCAATTTCTTTTTAACATAATTCTAAATATTCAGAATTCATTTGACAAGGTCTAGCATTTGTCGGAATTTTCTTTTCATCAAAATCTTCTTCATAAGGAAGAGAAACAATATGTTTCTTTCTATCCCAAAATGCATTAGGATGATCATTACAAATTTCAATAGAAAATTGGTTTATTAATAATTTTATCTTATCCTGTAATTTAGGATTTTGAAGTTTTCTTCTATTGTAATTATATTCAATTCTTGTTTTAAAAACTTAATTGTTTTCTTTTGAACTAATATTATCATATACTTCATGCAAAACTTTTGTAATAGGTTCGATGATAAATTTTAAAATTATATTATTTCCTTTAAAAGTTCCTATAATCCCTTCTTTATCAATTTTTATTAAAGGATAAATTTTGTTAAAAAGGTGTTCCAAGTATAACCCGGTTAGTAATATCTTTAGCAAGTAAAAAACTTGTTTGTATACAATTTTTATTTATACAGACATATACCTTAGATAATTTATAATTAATTTGCAATTTATTTCCTGCAGCATGTGATAAAGTATGAGTAGTTTTATGAAAATACCTAGTAGGTATCAATCCTTCTTGTATAACATTCAAATCAGCTCCACTATCTACTAAAGCTGTAAATTCTTTTGAATAATAATTATCAATTAAGAGTGTTATTTTTATATACCATTTTTGTGATATAATCATTTCTAAAGTAGATAGAAAATTTTCATCTTTAGGAAATTTTTCTTTATCAATTTCATAATTATGTTCTATTTGAGTTTTTGTTTCTTCATTATTTTCTATTCTAGAAATTCTATAATCAAGACTTAAATTTTCTTGTTTTAAATTACTAATTTCTTCCTTAAGATTTTTAATCTCATTTATAATATCTTTAAGAGAAGTAGGATTCTCTTCTATTTTTCTTTGTTTTAATAATTTATAAACTTCAGACATCATGTAAGGTTCTTTAGTATTATTAATTTTTTATTATCAATATTATTATTATTTCTATTATTATTATTAGAAGTACTAGGAATATTTTCTATTTGATCTATTATTTTAGATCTTAATTCGGATCTTTTATTAATTGTAGTAATTCTAAAAATTATTATTTGTTAAAACATTTAATTCTAAGTCTTGAAATTGTGAAAGAATTTTATAAAATTCTTTTCCTTCATTATCTTCTAATATTTTCTTTGGACAAGATTGTCCAAGAATACAAGTTCACATTCGATTCGAGATATTAAAGAATCATTTTCTATATTATCAATTTCTTGTTCGATTTTGTATTCTTAGAATAAGAATATTCTTCGATTCGAACTTTCATGAATTTAATAATATTTTGAAAGAGTTTCTTTCATATCTTTATCTATATCAAGATTATTAATCTTTTCTTAATCCAACAATTATTTGCATAATGACCATATTTTTCACATTTTCGCATATTATTACGATTTTCTTTATTCCAATTCTTTTCCCATTTTTTATTATTTCTTTCATCTTTTCTTATTTTTCTTGTTCAATTTTTTCTTAGAAAATCTTTTCTTTTCTTGGGATATTCTTTATAACTCTTCATTTTATTTTTACTAGATGATGTTCTAGTTGGCATAGGAATTTTATTCATAGCAAATTGATCACAAACTGTCCTAATTGTTTCTTTTCTACCAAATTTTGGCGTTTCATTTGTTGATTTAGCTTTATTTCATTGCATAAAGCTAATCCTTCTTGGATACATATTCCTATTAATTTACCATAAGTATAATTTTGGTAAGGAATTTCATTTAAATCTTTTCTCAATATTCTTCTTATTCTTTCAAAGAAATAAGCTAGGAAGACCATCTATAAATTTTGACTTCCAATGAGAACTATTACATTCTGTGTAATTCTAAGGCCTGCTTAAGAAAGTATCTTTATACCATCTAAAATCGTAAGTGTTTTACACCCAAGATTTTGTAACAAGGTTCTAATATTTTCACTATTATCGTATATCTTCTGTAAAATGTTCTACAATATTTACTATTAGTGTATAAACCGCATTTTCTTTTATTTCATTTCCTTCCTGCTTAACAAGATTTAAAATATCATCTTTTCATTTTGTGAGAGATAATGATCCCACCATCCTTTTAATTGTCCCAGTAAATCGCTATTATCATTTTAGCAATTTCTCTATCTCTATTTCCATTATTTTTACATATAGTAGAATACATTAATATTCTATGCATTGTGTTATGTATTTGTTGATGTACAAACCCATCTATATTCCATTCATAAATATGATGTCCACTATAACTGTTGATATTATATCATTTGATTCTTCTATTAGAACATCTACAGTGTTGGTCTTGGATAATAATATTTTCCTATAGTGAGTTTATCAGCCCATTTTGATAATTTATTAATTTGATTATCATAAACTTTTTTATAGTCAGAATTCTCTATTAATTCTTCCCTTATCTTTTTGTCTAGGGTACTAATTTTTAACCCCTTAAATTTTTCTTTAAGAAATATTTCTAATTCTTTCATTGATTTTAATTTAAAATTTTTTATTTCAGGTGGAGGCTGAATAGTTGGAGTAGCAATTTCTACATTTTTTTCTTCAACAATCACTACAAAAAAACAGTTGATCAGCGACGGAAAATTCCGTCAGAACCTGCGATCCGTCGCTAAAATGGATTAGCGACGGATTAGCGACTTAACAGGGGTCACCGGAAACCCGGTTGGTAAACGTTTAGCGACGAATTGTGTCCGTCGCTAAAAATAGCGACGGATCGCCGACGGAAAATTCGATCGCTAATCTGCGACCTCGAGCGGTCGTCCGATATAAATACCGTCGTTAATGAGATGCTAATCCGTCGTAATTAGCGACGGATTAACGACAAACTTATTCCGTAGCTAAAATTCCGCCTCTACTCCGCCGTTATTCGACTCTAATCCGTCTCGATCCGTCATAATTAGCGACGGAATAATCCGTCGCTAAATTTATAGTTTTTTCTATTGCGTAAAAAATTCCGTCGTAGAATCGCCTCTAGTCCGTCAGAAGTCCGTCCATGAAGTTACAGCTTGGTTCGGTTATTTCACGTTGTTAATCCGTCTCTAAACCGTAAGCTAATCCGCCTTTAATCCGTATCTAATCCGTCGCTATATTTACTGATTCCGCACGACTTCAATTTCAATTTTGACGGTACCAAACCTGCTTTCAAACAACCAACCCAAACAAATATACAAACAACCAATTCCATCCAATTCAATCTATTCAATCCAACCAAACAAACCAATTCCAACCTCCAACCAATTCCATCCATACAATACAAACTATGAAAACAAACCAATTCAATCCATATATTACAAACTATCGAAATAAACCAATTCAATCCAAACGGTAGCGCATTTCAATCCAAACAAAGCATTTCGATCCAAAATCTTGTAATATCCAAACAATCCCATAAAAACAATTCTAAATCATGCGATAAGTTAACAAATTCATAATACAACCCGAATATGACGGTGAGGGAAGCGGAGCTCATATCACGAGGGTAAGCGGAGGCTGGCCATGAAGCGCTCTAGGGCTCGCCTGCGCGCCGACTTGAGCTCAATCTGTTCTTACGCTATCTCGCTCTCACCAGGCTTGCATTCGGCCTCGTATGCCGTCTGCTTCCGTCGAATCAATCGGGCCTCCGGATCCAATATCTGTTGTTGATAAGCGGTGGGATCGCAGTGGGCACTCTCCATCGAATGAGACGACGCTGCTCGCATGTATGCCCGTGATAGAGAACCGCCTCAAACATCCTATTCTTTTCTTTGAGGAGCTCCCAGGACATTTTTGAGAATTTGAGTCCTATCTCGCGCGCCTCATCACTCCCCCGATTGGCTCAACTGGGTCACTTGTTCCTCAACCCGCCTACGTAATATAATTCCATACAATTATTATTTAATTAAATGCTCGTTGTTGCTAACGAATATACTTACCGCGATACTCCGAGCTTTCCGTCTCAGATAGCTCCCGTCGTCGGTGGCATGATATACTGAATACATCCCACTCGACATATTCTACGGCTACTCCACGCCTCTTGCTTATAAATAAGTCAAACAAATTAAATAATTAACAAGTATCACGATTCTTAAATAAATTTACTATATCTAAAACTTCAAAGTACTTACAATCTCTCTCGCGATACTCGAGTGCGGGCGTGAGCCACCCCGATGTTGACTATCCCAAGACCCTCGCCATCCGCTCGGACATCCTGTTGCTGCGGGCCTGCCGCCTTCTCTGGACGTCCGTCCGAGCTCAATATGCCTTCCAATTATCCCAATCTCGCTCGGGGATAAATGGAGGTGGTTAAGCGAGTCCTTCGCTTGATCTTGTGAACAAGATCTTTATAGCGCTCGGCGGCCTTTATGCACAAAGAGGAGTAGACGAGGCCTCATCCATCGTATCATCCCAATAAAATATTTCGCAAAAATATATGATTACAATATGCAAATTAAGGTCAAATCATAAATGACTTTGTATAAACAACACGAACCTCGAATTCATCGAAATAAATCTGCTTGAACTCTTGAGGTACCAATTTCCAATTGAAGCGGTTGTGATTCATGAATCTACAGAATGACTCGTAATCACGCTGGCTATATCATTGCTCGGACACAAAATGCTACAATTTACGAAATAAAGACATCGAATGCTACAATTTATTTAAACCGAGACATACAAGAGATAACGTCATACCCATTCACAATGGCTATCTTCATCCCCTCTAGATGGCACTCCACCACCGCCGAGGGGGCGGGTCAGAGAGAGTGCCTCCATGCCTTCTTCTAGGTCAAGGGTGAAGGCGACGTGTGTGACCACCGGTGCCTCCTACGTGATGACATCCGCAAACAAATGTAAAAATATTGTATTAAAATTCACAAATAATACATATCATAACGCTTTGTGTGCATACTAGAAAATAAAACGTTTCTTGTGTATACTAGTGACAATTATCGTCGTCTTCATCATAACGCTTTGTGTGCATACTAAAAATGCTATAAATTCACAAATAATGCATATCATAACGCTTTGTGTGCATACTAAAAATGCTATAAATTCACAAATAATGCATATCATAATGTTTTGTGTGCATACAAAAAATGCTATAAATTCAAACCCTATTCATCGTCGTCGTCATCATCATCATCCAATGTATGATTGTCTTCCTGACTGATAATTCAACTTCATCATCCTCATTATCGATGTCTCTTCAATGTCTATGAGTGTACCATCGGGATGAACTAGTGTCGTGTCCTCATCCACAACGACATTAGTAATCGAACCTAATGCATCCTCTTGAAAGGGAAGGTACTATCGATCAGAACTCTCATCCGAAACTTCCACATTAGATCGAGCTTTAATTTTGCATACTTCCCACCACTCTTTCATAGATTGTTTTAAACTTGGATATGCACAATAGTATACTTGAATGGCTTGATTGGCGAGGATAAGCGGTTCGAACTTGTTATATCTTCGGTATGATTTATCAAACCAACTTGTACTCGGAATGAATTGATAACCCCAATCGTGAAGGATCAAACCACTCGCGTCTAAACAATGTTGTGGTCTTCGTTGGTAGCCGGGATATTCCAACTCACAAACCTCCAATAATCGCCCATAAAATCGAGTTCTTGCGTTATGCACCATAAGTTTCACCTTTAATGCACACTCCACTATTCATAGTTGATCTTTGTGACCCATGTTCTAATGTGTGAAATTTGTAACCATTTATATAATACCGGCACGCGTCTTAATTAGAGCTTAAGGCCCTTTGGCAAGAGACAATATGAACGGATTCACAATATTGTTAGTATGATCTTTGACCTATTATTAGTAAAAAGCGATTAGAATGACTAAACGTACATATTAAATATTTTCTACTAATAATCATCGAACACTCACATATGCCTCAAACCAAAACGGAAGCCTCTTTCAATCGACCTTTGAATATCGAGCTAGAGATCGATGGATTTGATCTTTTCACATCTTCGTGAATAAACTACATCAACATATATTTACGAGCACGGTTAATAATAATAATAATAATGTGGAATGAATTCTAAGAAAACACGACACTTACGCCGTGTAAATGTCTACAACTTCAACACGCTTGAGCAACACGTATAAACGAGCAAAGATCATATTCTCTACTATCCAAATATCTCGTTGACATATTTCCAAAAGGTCGCCATCTTGCTTGAAGATTTGAAGCATATCTCGATAGTCTTCGTGCTAATCTCCGCTTGACCATGATGCAAATCTACGAACTTCGTTCTTACGTGATCATCAAAATAATACGAGCAAAATGTCGATGCTTCTTCTACTAAGTAAGCATTGCGAGATAGAACCTCAACCACGGCTTTATTTCGACGTTGTTCTTCAACTTACGTAGTATCTACAAAATTTAGAACGTTGTTCTTCAATTTATATATATATATATATATATATATATATATATATATATATATATATATGTGTGATAATGTACGAGCAAGACTTTTCAAATGGATACATCCATCGGTATTGAGCCCCGCAATACGGGCTTCATCACTAGATGAACCGGAAGATGTTCCATGGAGTCGAAGAAACTAGGGGAAAAATGCGCTCAAGCTTGCATAAAATCACCGGAATATTTTCTTGGAGCCCCGCACGGATCATCAAGCCCTATGTTTCGAGAAGTTAAATCTTTGAAGAATAAAGATAATTACATTATGACTTTCCAAACATTGGGTGGGAGAAGTTCGCGAAATGAATCGGTAGAATTCGCGATGAAAATGTGATGATCATGACTCTTCATCCCAAACATCTTCGGTTTTGTCATGTCTACACATCTACCCATGTTCAAACGCATCCCATCCGGAAATCTTAAACCTCTTACCCACTCACATAAGACTTTTTCTCACGATTGTCAAGTGTATAAAAGCTTTTGGATATTTTCTGTTGATTCATTCATCGTCAACTCAGTGCATAGCAAGATAAATTAAGTTCTTCTAGATTTGCTCGTATCTTTTGTCTTCCTTGGACATTCATGATCGTGTTGAAGACATTATCGAACACATTCTTCTCTATGTGCATGACATCCAAATTATGGCGAATCAAAAGAGAACTCCAGAAGGTAGATCCCGAAAATACTTCTTTTCTTCCATCCGGTTCAAACCTTGGATATTCGCTATTTATTTCATCACTTTGCCAATCTACATTACGGAGACTAGTCCCATACCCATAATTAGTGACGAAGCTCATCTCCTCGATCGCGCTCGGTGGATCGTTAGTAATCAACGTGTTCTTCTCAAACCTCTTGATCCGCGAAATGGGTGATTAGGAGCTAGAAATTTACGATGGTTATCAAACCATGACCGCTACCACTTTTAGCTAAAGTAAAAGCATCGGTATACTCCATGCGGTCGGACAAGCTAATCTTCCACCAGTACTCCATCCGCACAACATAGAGTATGCAGGGAAGTCACTAATTGTCCAAAGTAATGCAGCGGCATTTGAAAATTTCGCTCAACGATACATCATAAGTAAGAACGTCGTCGTCCCACAAATCTATTAACTCGCTATCAATGGTTGCAAGAACACATCAATCTTCTCCTTCGGATTACGCGGTCAAGCACTAAGATCGTAGAAACATGTATTGCTCCTTCATACACAGCCACGGGAAGATTATAAGGGTCGATATAACGGGCCATGATGAATATTGCTTTCCGATTGACCGAATGGTGAAACCGTCGATTGAGAGTCCCAATCGCACGTTATGAATTTCGATGCAAATAAGGGAAACTTAGTGTTCAAATGTTTCCATGCAATTGAGTCTCACGGATGACGATGACCCCATCATCGACCGACGATGCATGCCAACGCATATTTTCATTGTAGCATTGGATGCATATAATCTCGTAGTCGAGGAGTTAGAGGAAAATAATACATCTTTTATATGCTACTTGTGCTTTCCGTCGACTTCCACCGGCTAGAGTATTGCTCTTGAAACGAGGATGGTTACGAGAATTTGCACTCGTCGATTCGTAATCTTGGCCAATAAATCATGCAATTAAATGGACAACAATCAATTTTGTGTACGGGCAACCCCATGCCACGCAACAATCTCTTTGTCTTTGTCAGAAGTCATCAGCACGCAATTTCCATCCGGATGCGACTCTTTCATCGATTCGATATTTGATCAAAACCGCTTCTCGAGAATGTTGTTCTCTGCTTTCCAACTCGAAGTCGAGCCACAAATGATAATTGTGTATGATCCGAGCAACCCGGCCACAAGGTTTATCGGCACATTCAACATATCATAAAATTTTTTGCATCGAATTTGGCTCCTCTTGATCTCGTCAAATTGGACTGTGGACCAGAAGATCCACTACCATCGTATGATACGTATTTGGTTAACGGTTAACATCCGAATCCACAACATTGTGCTACTTGTGGTTGTCTCTCCTTGAAATATCCATGTGTGATAATTTGGAATAAATCCAAATTTTGATAAGTGATATCGCACGATATCTTTCTTCCGATAAGGTATATTCTTACACTTCTTACACGGACACTTGATTTTCTCTCCATCCGCGAATAAAAACCGAGCACTAGCGAATTCATAAAACTTTCAAGTCCATCTAGAAATTCAATATTTAATCCACCAACCGAACTAAACCTCTTATACATCCACTCACGATTGTCATTCATTCTTCAAGCTCCTAATTATAAATAATTAATTAAACATGTTCAACATAAGTTGTACAATATAAACTAATTATACACTCATAAAATTTCAAGACCCAAAATCCTTTCATCGTACATGAGTAAGAAAATTTATTTATTTCATGTTTATAATTATAAGGGAAAATTGCAGTTTAATATCCCAAATTATTGACCTTTTAATAGAAATATATCGAATTACACATAATTACAAACACACCCAAACTATTGACATGCTAACAAACAAACCCCAAATTATTCACAATTACAATTAAATTTTTAAACTATCACAAAATGATAAAAATGTCCCTAAATTCAAGTTTATATTGTTGAAAAATGAGCTAGTATTAAATCAACGTCGTTTGGCTGCCTATAATATAAATTTATTTAATCCTAAAAATATTGACTACTAGCTAGGTGGCAACTATATCGCAAATTGGTCAATATTTTTGGGTGATGATAAACACTTATAAAACATTTTATTCATATAACAATTCTAACAAAATTTCGTGAGTAAGTTTTATAAAATTAATCGCCATTTGATTCCCAATTCAACCAAACTCATCCAAATTTCACCAATTCATCACCATATGCATAATTATACACTTAACAACTCAAAACATCTCACGAAATGATGAATTTATCATCCCAATTCACATCCAAGTTAAACATATTCACACCAAGCTTATCAATTTCTATAAACACCACATATGCGCATAGTTAACTCACGAAACGATGAATTTATCATCCCACTTCACATCCAAGCTTATCAATTTCACAAGCCCAAATCACAAGACTAAGATTGATGCATCATTTTCACTATCAATTCGGTAAACTCAATTCAATTTTCACTATCAATTCAATGCATCATATATAATATTTTCACTATCAATTCAATATCATATATAATATTTTCACTATCAATTCAATACATCATATAATAATTTTCACTATCAATTCAATATATATAACAAATATATAACAAAATAAAAAAAAAACAAACAAACCAACCTAGACGGACGACGATTTTAGGCGGGCAATGCGGCGGCAGGCGAGGCGGCGGGACGACGACGCACAGTAGCGGCGGCGGTGGGGGCTGTGGTGTGGGGGTGGCGGCGGGGGTGGGGGTGGTGTGGGGGTGGGGCGGCGGGCGGGGTGGGCGGCGGCGGGGGTGGGGGCAGGCGGCGGGGTGGGCGGCGGTGGTGGCAGGGGTGGGGTGGGTATGGGCGGCGGCGGGATGGGGTAGGCGTTGGGTCAGGCTGGGTCGGGGGGGCGGGCGGCAGCGGCGGCGGCGGCATATGGTGGCGGCAGTGGTCGCACAGGCGGGCGGCGGGGTGCTGGTGGGGTTGGAGTTGGGGAGGAGGATTCAATTTCGGATATGAAATTGGGGAAGAAAGCAGCGTAATTAAACTTTTAGCGGCGGATTAGCGACGGAATTATCCGTCGTTATATTTAAAACAACAGAACGACGGATTAACGACGGAATAATGAATGTAACGACGGAATAAGTTTAACGACGGACACATATCCGTCGTTAATTTACGCACGAATATAAAAAATCAAAATATTTAATTTAACGACGAATACATTCCGTCGTTAAATAAGCGATCGCTACGACGGACAATCCGTCGCTAAATTTTGGAATAAAAAATTGAATTAAAATTAACGACGGAGTTTGTCCGTCGTTAAAATAAATTAAAAAAACTAAAATAATCCGCTTATTTTACTGACGGATTAGCGACGGAATTGTTATCCAATTAAAAAATAACAAAAATTTATTTTAACGACGAAATGCCGTCGTTGATACTTCAGCAAAATCCCGCCATGTTACGTCGTTGATCCGTCTACGATCCGTCGCAAAAAAATTCCTTTTATTCCGTCACGATTCACGACCGCATTTCGCCGTCGATCGTTGTATTTTTGTAGTGAATTTCATTTTTTACTATCTTGATATCATTTATAATCTTTATTATTTGTTCTACTCTATCATATAATGATGTAATTTGTTCTCCCAAAATATTTAAGTATAAATTTGTATAATTATTTTGTTCTAGTATTGTATTTATTTGTTGACAAGTTACATGAAGAGTATTATCTTCTAATAATTTTGCAAAGGCTAAAAATTATGAATTTTTCATTCTTTTCAATTTGAAATGATTGTTGTGGTGGATAAACCGATTTAAAATTTTTCCATTATTAAGTTTATAATTTCTTTCTAAAATGCAAATATATTGTTCTATATAAGTTGAAATGAACCAAGGGACAAATGGTATTATCTTATTATTTTTTATACGAAATTTATAAAATTCTTCTTTAATATAATATTTTCTTGATTAAAGTTTTCAAAAACCATTTTTAAAAGGTTCCCATTTGGGTGTATTAAATTCTAATTTTATAATTTTTCTTGCACGTGAACCAGACTAAAATCCCATATTGTTTCTAAAACCATTAAATATTAAATTCCATTTCTGATTCGGTTATATCCGCTTCTTTAATATTATTATTATGAACATTGATTCCTTTAACAATATTATTTTTCTTTATATATAATTTATCAATTTTATCTTCTTCTGAAATATCTGATTCATATTTTTCTCTTATTTGAGATGTAGATGCCCTAGATGGCGTAAAAGGTTGTTCTACCTTATAATCTAAAGGTGAAATATGAGAATACATATTTAAAGATTTTTCCAATTTGGATGATAATGATTGTCTACTATCTTCAAACTGTAATATTACAGATCCTTCAGGTGTTTGTATTACTTCTACTAGATTATTTTGTACTACAGATTGAGGTGTAACTGCTTTTTCTATAGTCGATTTTACGGAAAAGTTATTTCTTCCCATTTTATTTTTCTTCTCGTAGTAATATTAGACTTGCTAAAATTAGTTTCTATTAGAATTGTTTCATTTAAAGGTTTATCAACCCTTTTACATTGTGGATTTAATGTAAATAATGGTTTATAATAAATTCGATAACATATGGCTATTACTTGATTCCCGGTTTATAATGATAACCATGAGTTTTAACATTTAATGTTAAAGAATCTAAGATATTAACATCGATAATGAAAGTTGTAGATTTGGATAAACATCAAAATAAAGCCGGACCATGTCTTGATACTATTTTCAATTTAAATTTCTTCGAGCAATCTTGCTCTATTCCTCAATTCGTCTACCTCTTTAATCATAATATTGTTGGTCCTATCTCAAAGTCAATTCTTCACCATATATGGTATCGAGCCATGGTGGGGATAGTTGTGTAGTGAGGATATGATTTATCACATATCCGAATTCACATGAATTTAGCAAGAAGAAAAATCTTGTCTTTAAAATATTGTTGGTCCGCTCCATGAAAGAAGAATATGATGATACCGTAAAATTTAGAATTATTGAATAAATGGACAATTCCTAAAGTTGAACCAAGCATGATTTATAAACTTAGTACTTTTGAAAAATTGGATTAAAACAAATTGTTAAGACTACGGAAGAAACCATAGCTTTACATGGTGAAGAATTGACTTTAAAATTGCTTCAAGATAGTGATTTAATGCCTTATAGACATTCTCATAAATTTATTCATATAGGATTAGTTCAAATTGCTTTTAAGCCTTTAACATTAGAAGGATTACCAGAAAGCTTTATAGCAGCTTTAAGAGATGGAAGAAATTTAAATTGGAAACAATCTTTAATGGGAATAATACAAACCAGTTTGGCACATGGTCCAGTTTATTTTGATGTTTATCCAAATCTACAACTTTCATTATCTGATGTTAATATCTTAGATTCTTTAACATTAAATGTTAAAACTCATGGTTATCATTATAAACCGGAATCAAGTAATAGCCATATGTTATCGAATTTATTATAAACCATTATTTACATTAAATCCACAATGTAAAAGGGTTGATAAACCTTTAAATGAAACAATTCTAATAGAAACTAATTTTAGCAAGTCTAATATTACTACGAGAAGAAAAATAAAATGGGAAGAAATAACTTTTCCAGAAAATTGGACTATAGAAAAAGCAGTTACACCTCAATCTGTAGTACAAAATAATCTAGTAGAAGTAATACAAACACCTGAAGGATCTGTAATATTACAGTTTGAAGATAGTAGACCATCATTATCATCCAAATTGGAAAAATCTTTAAATATGTATTCTCATATTTCACCTTTAGATTATAAGGTAGAACAACCTTTTACGCCATCTAGGGCATCTACATCTCAAATAAGAGAAAAATATGAATTAGATATTTCAGAAGAAGATAAAATTGATAAATTATATATAAAGAAAAATAATATTGTTAAAGGAATCAATGTTCATAATAATAATATTAAAGAAGCGGATATAACCGAATCAGAAATGGAATTTAAAATTTAATGGTTTTAGAAACAATATGGGATTTTAGTCCTGGTTCACAGGCAAGAAAAATTATAAAATTAGAATTTAATACACCCAAATGGGAACCTTTTAAAAAATGGTTTTTTGAAAACTTTAATCCTGAAGAAAAATATTATATTCAAGAAGAATTTTATAAATTCTGTACAAAAAATAATAAGATAATACCATTTGTCCCTTGGTTCATTTCAACTTATGTAGAACAATATATTTCTGTTTTAGAAAGAAATTATAAACTTAATAATGGAAAAATTTTAAATCAGGTTTATCCACCACAACAATCATTTCAAATTGAAAAGAATGAAAAAATTCATAATTTTTTAGCCTTTGCAAAATTATTAGAAGATAATACTCTTCATGTAACTTGTCAACAAATAAATACAATACTAGAACAAAATAATTATACAAATTTATACTTAAATATTTTGGGAGAACAAATTACATCATTATATGATAGAGTAGAACAAATAATAAAGATTATAAATGATATCAAGATAGTAAAAAATGAAATTGTTGAAGAAAAAAATGTAGAAATTGCTACTCCAACTATGCCTCCACCTGAAATAAAAAATTTTAAATGAAAATCAATGAAAGAATTAGAAATATTTCTTGAAGAAAAATTTAAGGGGTTAAAAATTAGTACCCTAGACAAAAAGATAAGGGAAGAATTAATAGAGAATTCTGACTATAAAAAAGTTTATGATAATCAAATTAATAAATTATCAAAATGGGCTGATAAACTCACTACATGAAAATATTATTATCCAAGACCAACACCTGTAGATGTTCTAATAGAAGAATCAAATGATATAATATCAAACAGTTATAGTGGACATCATATTTATGAATGGAATATAGATGGGTTTGTACATCAACAAATACATAACACAATGCATAGAATATTAATGTATTCTACTATATGTAAAAATAATGGAAATAGAGATAGAGAAATTGCTAAAATGATAATAGCAGGATTTACAGGACAATTAAAAGGATGGTGGGATCATTATCTCTCACAAAATGAAAAAGATGATATTTTAAATACTGTTAAACAGGAAGGAAATGAAATAAAAGAAAATGCAGTTTATACACTAATAGTAAATATTGTAGAACATTTTACAGGAAGATATACAGATAATAGTAAAAATATTAGAACCTTGTTACAAAATCTTAGGTGTAAAACACTTACAGATTTTAGATGGTATAAAGATACTTTCTTAAGTTGGCCTTAGAATTACCCAGAATGTAATAGTTCTCATTGGAAGTCAAAATTTATAGATGGTCTTCCTAGCTTATTTGCTGAAAGAATAAGAAGAATATTGAGAAAAGATTTAAATGAAATTCCTTACCAAAATTATACTTATGGTAAATTAATAGGAATATGTATCCAAGAAGGATTAGCTTTATGCAATGAAATAAAGCTAAATCAACAAATGAAACGCCAAAATTTGGTAGAAAAGAAACAATTAGGACAGTCTTGTGATCAATTTGCTATGAATAAAATTCCTATGCCAACTAGAACATCATCTAGTAAAAATAAAATGAAGAGTTATAAAGAATATCCCAAGAAAAAGAAAAGATTTTCTAAGAAAAAAATTGAACAAAGAAAAATAAGAAAAGATGAAAGAAATAATAAAAAATGGGAAAAGAATTGGAATAAAAGAAAATCAGTAATATGCAGAAAATGTGAAAAATATGGTCATTATGCAAATAATTGTTGGATTAAGAAAAAGATTAATAATCTTGATATAGATAAAGATATGAAAGAAACTCTTTCAAAAATATTATTAAATTCTGATGAAAGTTCAGAATCTGAAGAATATTCTTATTCTAGTAATACAAAATCAGAACAAGAAATTGATAATATAGAAAATGATTCTTTAATATCTGAATCTGAATGTGAACCTTGTATTCTTGGACAATCTTGTCCAAAGAAAATATTAGAAGATAATGAAGGAAAAGAATTTTATAAAATTCTTTCACAATTTCAAGACTTAGAATTAAATGTTTTAACAAATAATAATTTTTTAGAATTACTACAATTAATAAAAGATCCAGAATTAAGGTCTAAAATAATAGATCAAATAGAAAATATTCCTAGTACTTCTAATAATAATAATAGGAATAATAATAATATTGATAATAAAAATTAATAATACTAAAGAACCTTACATGATGTCCAAGTTTATAAATTATTAAAACAAAGAAAAATAGAAGAGAATCCTCTTCTCTTAAAGATATTATAAATGAGATTAAAATCTTAAGGAGAAATTAGTAATTTAAAACAAGAAAATTTAAGTCTTGATTATAGAATTTCTAGAATATAAAATAATGAAGAAACAAAAACTCAAATACAACATAATTATGAAATTGATAAAGAAAATTTCCTAAAGATGAAAATTTTCTATCTACTTTAGAAATGATTATATCACAAAATTGTATATAAAATAACACTTTTAATTGATAATTATTATTCAAAAGAATTTACGACTTTAGTAGATAGTGGAGTGATTTGAATGTTATACAAGAAGGATTGATACCTACTAGGTATTTTCATAAACTACTCATACTTTATCATATCTTGTCATAGAAATAAATTGCAAATTAATTATAAATTACCTAAGGCATATGTCTCGTATAAATAAAATTGTATACAAACAAGTTTTTACTTGCTAAAGATATTACTAACAGGTTATACTTGGAACACCTTTTTAACAAATATTTATCCTTTAATAAAAGTTGATAAAGAAGGGATTATAGGAACTTTAAAGGAAATAATATAATTTTAAAATTTATCATCGAACCTATTACAAAAGTTTTGCATGAAGTATATGATAATATTAGTTCAAAAGAAAACAATTAAGTTTTTAAAACAAGAATTGAATATAATTACAATAGAAGAAAAACTTCAAAATCCTAAATTACGAGGATAAGATAAAATTATTAATAAACCAATTTTCTATTGAAATTTGTAATGATCATCCTAATGCATTTTGGGATAGAAAGAAACATATTGTTTCTCTTCCTTATGAAGAAGATTTTGATGAAAAGAAAATTCGACAAAGGCTAGACCTTGTCAAATGAATTCGAATATTTAGAATTATGTAAAAAGAAATTGAATCATTAATTAAAAGGGATTAATAAGTCCTTCACAGTCTCCTTGGTCATGCACTGCTTTTTATGTTAATAAACATAGTGAACAGGAAAGAGGAGTACCAAGATTGGTAATTAATTATAAACCACTTAATAGAGTATTAAAATGGATTAGACATCCTATTCCAAATAAAAAAGATTTATTGGATAGATTATATGATTCTGTTATATTTTCTAAATTTGATTTAAAATCAGGATATTGGCAAATACAAATAAATAAATCTGATAGATATAAAACTGCTTTTAATGTTCCTATAGGACATTATGAATGGAATGTTATTCATTTTGGTCTTAAAAATGCACCTTCTGAATTTCAAAAAATAATGAATGATATATTTACTCCTTATAGTGAGTTTGTTATTGTTTATATAAATGATATTTTAGTTTATTCTAAAGATATAGAAATGTATTTTAAACATTTAAGAATATTTAAAGATATTGTTATAAAAAATGGTTTAGTTATATCTAAATCTAAAATGTCTTTATTCCAAACTAATATTAGATTTTTAGGACATAATATTGAAAAAGGAAATATAATTCCTATTAATAGAAGTATTGAATTTGGAAATAAATTTCGATGAAATAATTGATAAAACTCAATTACAAAGATTTTGAAAGTTTAAATTATATTTCTCCATATTATAAAGATCTTGCTATATATCACTATTTTATATGATAGACTTAAAAAATTACCAGTCCCATGGACAGAAAAACATACAAATGCTGTTAAGAAAATAAAAGAAAAAATTAAAACTCTTCCTTGTTTAATGTTAAGCAACCCAAATTGGGAAAAAATAATTGAAACAGATGCTTCAGATATAGGATACGGAGGAATTCTTAAACAGGTAAATCCTGAAAATAAACAAGAATATCTTGTTAGATTTCATTCAGGAAAATGGAATAATGCACAAAAGAATTATGCAATCAGTAGCTAAAGAAATTCTTGCTATTGTTAAATGTGTGTTAAAATTTCAAGATGATTTATATAATCAAAATTTATTATTAAAGCAGTTGTAGATCGCTAAATTTATGTTTAATAAAGATTTTAAACATGATGTTTCTAAACAAATGTTTGCAAGATGGCAAGCTCATTTAGCTCTATTTGATTTTGAAATTATTTATAAAAAGGACAAGATAATAGTCTTCCGATTTTTAACTCGAGAATATATACAATGAATTTTTCGGATATGTATTCCGGGTAGAGGAACTTCTCTTATAGAGGAAGAGGTGGCGAGGAAAACAACCGGATATTACGGTTCAACATGGAAACAGAAGCTTATAGCTTCAAATTTATCGAAGATAAGGAATATCAAGAGTTTCTTGAATACAAGAAACAAAAAGAAAAAGAAAGTTCTTCATCACAGAAAAATACACAACCATCATTTTCAAATATAGTTGGAAATGAGAATGATGAAGAAAATAATACATATATTATGAATAAAACCCAAAAGGTTATATTACTTTTGGAAGAAAGTGATTTGAAATGGCAGAATAATCCATGGATATTGATGGAAAGATATATGGAGAATGCTTCATATGCAGGAAGAGCATATAAGTCTCGACTTTATTATGAGAATATTCTCATAAATAATGGATGTGAAATAGTTCATTTCCATAGTGGGAAGAATGAAGAAGTTTATAACTTCATAAAATCATAGTCAAGAAGATTATATCTATTGAAGAATGGGAATATCTCCATTAAGACAAAAGAATACATATATCCTAATACAAAACTTGGTGAAATATAATTATTGGGATTATATGGATTCTTTCAATAAGGTTCTCTTATATGAGAATGACAAGAGAAAACACTCTTGGTTCATAAAAATCTACACAGAGGATTATAACCATGAAATTCCAATATGGTTTGCTAATTGGTGGCAAAAATTTGGGACATCAATAAATATTTTACCGAAGAATGGAAAGAAAATTTGAAAAATGGGTGAACATTTCACCTAGAATTACGGAATATCGGAGAAAAATAAATGTATAGAAGCGTATCTTCTATGCTATTTTTATAAATTTTCAATTCCTTGGATATGGAAGTGGTCTCCAATCTTTGGTTATCTGAAGATTTGATTCCATGTATAAAAGAGCATTTTACTCAAAATTACGGATAAAATGATAAAAGAAAACCGAAATCAAAAAGATTTTTGGTATTGATACATTTCTTCTCATAGAAGAAAAATTAAGATTTATGAAGAAAGGAGTCATGCTCGAGTCAAAATTATCACCATCTCCTTTTGATTATATCACTAGGAAGATGAAAATGAAGTCCGGATTTTATCCAAAGAAGAGATAATATCTCAATATATGGATGAAGTTAAGAAAGATTTAATGTCTAAATTAGGAGAAAAGACAATGTCTCATTATTACGATTCATCAATGGAATTCATGGAGTCTCAAGATCCTAATGAAGTATCATGGATGATATTTTAATGCGATTAAAGATACATTGGTGGATAATATCATCAAAAAGAAAAGTATCTTCATCTTCATCTCGTGGAGTTTAAAGATGCATAATTTCCGATATGGATTTTTAGCTTTGAAGGAATGCCGATCAAAGCCAGGAGAAAATTGTTATATCTGTAATCATTTTGGGGAAAATAAAAGACTCCAAAGCAGGCTTCATCAGCAAACATCGATTTATTTACATTAAATGTTACTACCAAGTTCATCTTTATGAAGGTGAAGAAAATGGATGGCATATCCTATTGAAAATTGTAGAAGGTTTTGTGCGGGATATGATGCCAACGAAATATCGTGCAAATCATCCCGGTGGAATGATAAAAAGAAGAATCAACAGAGGACCCTACAGAAATATGAGAAGAATGATACAAAATATGAAACTGGCAGAAAAAGAAGCCACTACAAGAGCGGACAGATGGAGAGCTCAGTTTAGAGGAAGACAGCTAGAGATAATCTCTAGAAGATTTGGCTTTGATATAGCCTAAATGGAAGGTGACTTAAGCAATTACGAAATAAAGTGGAGAAAATAGCTGGACTAATGAGAGTACAGCAACACAACAAAAAAGGACGTCAACTTTATCATATTTGATAATGTAGGGGACAATGTCCCAATAATATGTGCAAGCACTATGGCCTTACTATAATACGTGGAGTACTATTGTTTGACTTACTATTCACTCCACTAGTATAGTGTAATGACAATAATTGCCACTTTAGATAGATTTTTTTTCATTTGTCAGTTTTCTCCCCATGTGTATATAAATAGGGGTTCGCAGTTTGTTATAGGCAGAATTCTCGAGAGTGTGTGCGAAGAGTGTCTCTACAATATTAGAGTATAAATTTAAGAGTGAGAAAGAGTGGTACTGTAAAAATATTTCTGAAGAATAAATAAAGCTTGGATAATTGTTGTAAGTTTTCTTTACTTTTCTCGTATTTAATTTTAAATTTCTAATTTGTATTATGGATAGCCTTATAAAGCTAAATCTTATGTGATAAATCATATCTAAGCTATATAATTATCTCTATTATGGAACTTGAAATCATATGAAGTAAGATTAACAATACGATGATTAAAGTCGTAGCTATGGAGGTTGGTTGAAAATATGTATCAGGCATGTTTAGGGTATCGTAAGATCTGTTGATCTGCACTTTTTGCCCATTTCAAAGCCATGTTGAAAGGCTATTCTTGGGGCAGTTTTGGTGCGAGATGTTTTGATCTGGATATTCTAAACTGATGACTGATACTATTTTCCTGTAATCAGAGCAATCTTGCTCTATTCCTCAATTCAGTCTACCTCTTTAATCAATAATAATAATAATAATAATAATAATAAGATGTAGTGAGTGAACATTACCCGCTACATGTAGCAGGTAAAAGTTCATGTGCTGGCGGATCCAGAAGTTGATGATGGGGTAGGCTGAAAAATAAGAATTTCGACGTATTAAATATCATAAATGCTAAAATATTTATATGTTTTCATAAGTTGTCTTGCGAGATTTCAATACACAAGATTCATCAATAATTGTATTTATATATATATTTTTAATAAAATTTCTTTCAATATAAACCCTTCCTTAGCGTAAACTTTAGGGAATCCATCAGCCAAACACTGGTAAAACTTCGTTGCGATTGAACTTGAACTTTGACTGCTTCGAATGGGCAGATAGAAACATCAGCAAACACTTGAGTAGATGCAACGCTGAGGAAGAATATGACACATTTGTTTGGTTAATTTTCCCGACTCGTATGAACATTTGAGGATACAGATAAATAAGTATTCTAAAAGCACCAATATACGTCACTCAAAATAGTAGGCACGCAACAATAATGAGACATAAAATTTTAGTTTGGAAAACCTCTCAAAACGAAAGAGATGAAAAAACCACGGGACTACTAAAGCCGAATCTACTATCATCAACAATGGAGCAGTATACAATCTTCTCTAGATTATACTAGAGGCATACAAAACATCATACACTCGAAAATAAGAACATCAAGATGTATGGAATCAAAATCGAGCAAAGATCAAGAAAAATATCATCAGAAATTCTCCTCTATTCAGATCAACGAAACCCGACCTCCGAAACTCAAAATCCAATCTCCGCCGACCAAAACATTGGCCCAGATGTTATGAAGCTGCTGTCCAAAACCACGGTGATCTAACGGTTCAATCTCCGGGAAACGGAATTTTTCTGAAGCTGCGCGCTGAAAATCCGAGAGGAGAAAAAAATGCTACGAATTTTTCTGTTTTGTCTACTCCAATTTCTCCCTTCAAAAATGGTGGCTGACTCTTTTCACTCTTATAATCTTCTCATGGGTTTTTCTCATTGGTCAAAAATATAAGAAAACCAAACAATAACAACTTTGTTTTAAATTTTTAATTATTTTGGATGGGGCTAATTTTGAATTGGGCTTAATATAATACATAGACAAAGAAAAAGTTTGGAGCTTGCACTGGACTGAAGCCCAGTGCAGCCCCTACCTAGATCCGCCCATGCTAGAGCTTGTGGAGGTAGTATTGGCATAGTTGGAATAGAAAGAGCCCTCCGCAATCTTCATAGGACGCCATTGAAGCGGCCTGCTGTAGATGCTTTTAAACCGCTCTGATCATGACTTATATTTGTGAAGTGTCTGAATACTGCTTTTGACATCTCAAAATTTATCATAGACAAAACATTCAATGATATAAACGACATCGTAGAGATATGATATCGATTGTTTTGATCTTAACTAGAATCGACGATGAACAGATGAGAAAACTTTATTTTTGTAATGTGGGTTGACGTGATTAATCCTAGAAAGTAAAAAAAATCATTTATTTTGATGGAACGACGATATTTTATGTCCTCTCTACCATAGGCGGATCTAGGGGCAGTGCACCGGGCTCTAGCCTGGTCAACCCCAAACTTTTCTTCCATTTATATATTATAATAAATCCAATTCAAAATTAGCCCAAATCGAATAATTAAAAATAAAACAAAATTGTTATTGTTGGATTTTCTTATATTTTTGACAAATGAGAAAAGCCCATAAGAATGTTATAAGAATGAAAATGGTTAACCACCATTTTTTAAAGGAGAAATTGAAGTAGCCAAAACAGAAAAATTCGTAACCTTTTCTTTTCCTCTGGGATTTTCAGTGCGCAGCTTCAGAAAAATTCCGTTTTCTGGGGATTGAACCGTTAGATCACTGTGATTTTTGGACAGAAGCTTCACAACATCTGGGCCAAAGTTTTGGACGGTGGAGATCGGATTTTGAGTTTCGAATGTCGGGTTTTATCGATCTGAATAGAGGAGAATTTCTGATAATTTTTTTATTGATCTTTGCTCAATTTTGATTTCATACATCTTGATGTGCTTATTTTCGAATGTATGATATTTTGTATGCCTCTAATATAATTTAGAGAAGATTGTGTACTGTTTCATTGTTGATTATAGTGGATTTAAACGACTCTAGTAGTCCCGTGGTTTTTTTTCTCTCTTTCCTTTTAAGAGGTTTTCCACGCTAAAATTTTGTGTCTCCTTATTATTGTGTGCCTACTATTTTGAACGCGTATATTGATGCTTTTGGAATACCCTATTTGTCTGAATCTTCAAAGGTTCATACGAGTCGAAAAAATTAGTCAAACAAAGTTATCATATTCTTCCTCAGCGCTAAATCTGCTCAAGTGTTTACTGATATTGCTCTCTTCCCATTCAAGTCACAAAGTTCAAGTTCAATCATGACCAAATTTCACCAGTGGTTTGATTGATGAATTTCCTAAAGTTTACGTTAAAAATGGTTTATATTGAAAGAAATTTTATTAAAAATATAAATATAAACTCAATTATTGATGGATTTTGTATATTGAAATCTCGTAAGACAACTTATGAAAACATAGAAATATTTTAGTATTTATGATATTTAATACTTCGAAGTATTTATTTTCAGCCCATCCCATCATCAACTTCTAGATCCGCCCCTGCTCTCTACGATGTCGTTTATATCACTAACCGTTTAGTCTATAGTAAATTTATGATATACCAAGTCAGATCCAATTTGGCTTGAATTTGAAATCGGGATAAAAACACTAAAGTCATTAAATTTGTATATTTTATGATAATTTTTAAAGTTCGTAAAAAATAAAAATTGATCCAAAATTGATGCATTTATACACATATAGACCTTTAAAAATCAAACATCCTAATAGTGACTTAGCATCGTAAAGTGACTTGTGCGGTGATGCATCATTATAATGTGAACTGAGGGAAATTAATGTATATCCCAAAATTGAACTAAGGAAAACTGTTTTGGGCTAAGGGTGTGGTTGTGTTCAAGTCCACGTGCATTATTTAACTGATTCTGACATGTTTCAGTAAAAGTAGGAAATAGTCGCACGTGTATTATTAAACTTCCAATCAATACACATATAAATTACTCTGAATATATATGTCATTTGTTTTGAATAAATATACTATTGTATCATTTTATCTTAATAAATGTATCATTTGCTCTTAACAAATGTGTTATTGTATCAATTGTTGTGAATAAATGTATCATTTACAATGAATAAATAACATTATATCATTTACTATGAATAAATGTATCGATTCTCTTAATAAATGTATCATTTATTCCGAATAAATATATTATTTACCAACTAACATATTAAAAAAATGCATTCAAGTCAGGCAGATTCGGATCGGATCACCATGAAGATTCATCTCTACCTAGGGTCGATCCTATAGAAATGCATCTCAAACCTATAATTAAATTTTAGTTACCAAAAGTTTGTTTGGAATACAGTTGCATGGATAGGGCATTCATTTGTCAAAATTGATAGTTAATAATAAAATTGAAAGTGTAGTGATAGTTTGAGATTGAGATATATTTGATTATTTAGGTAAATATTTTATGAGTGCTCATTTCTAAATTGTGTAAGACGTTAGAGGATTCATCAAATATGCTCGAACATTTGGTAAAATACTACAATCAAACACATTCTTTAATGTTTTGATAGGGTGAAGGATAAAACATTATTAAAAACTATATTTACATATATGTATTTATCTTGTAAATATCTTTTAGAGGGTGTTTATCTTATATGATTAAATTGGATAGATAAAATTAATCCAGCTTAATCCAATATTTATTTTAAAGATTAATATTTAAAGATATCACAAATTGAGATTATTTTAATCTTTGGATTGTTCTCCATTGATTTTAATCCAATCGATATAGGTGGGATTTAAATAATTTTCAAATAACATGAGAGTTATTTATCTCAATTTTAATCCTTCATTAATCCCTTAATTCACACATTGAATCCATCAAATATTCAATCTTTCAAAATAGTAATCATAAAAAGTAAACGTCTCCTATAATATATATATATATATATATATATATATATATATATATATATATATATATATATATGAATGATTGGTATAGAAGTTCTTATAATTAACTTGCGAAATTTGTTGATTTTTGGGTTATATATCATAATAACAAAATCTTAATCATTATTGCAACTACTACATGACTTTTATAACATCTCTAAACCTTTTCAAATAGTAAATCTACGTCATTTTATTTAAACAACGCTGATGCTTTAGAGGTAAAAGATTGCATTGTACTTTTAGTTTTTCTTTCACTAGGATCCTTATACATTTGTTTTTTTTTCATTCTAATGAATCCTTATACTTTTGTATTTGATCTTATCAAATTCTTATTTAACAAAACTAATTTTTTCAGTTATTTAAAAGATGCAAAACCTCCTCTAAGAAAAAACATGGAAGCAAAACCTATTTATCAGACCAAATTAACAAAAATAAAACCAAAATAAAAGAATGTTTAAAGAATGTATGCAAGCAAAAAACTACGAGAATTTGAGTATGATATAGAGTTGACAATTTGTGTGTATCAGGTCGTATTGTGTTCACATAATAACAATACGACATGATGAGATTAAATACGAATACGATACTAAATATATCGGCACAGACACGAGCACGAATGTGTCACGATTTTTTCGTATTGACACGACAAGATAACAACATGATATGGCAGATTCAAACCAAAATTAGGAAATATATTAATAATATCCAAAATAATAGTAAAATTAATATTAAATATATATAAATAATATCAAATTATGCGAAAATGACATATCCGATACGAACACGAATGTAACACGAAAAATGTTGTGTTACATGAACACAACACGGATCCGAATTGAACACGACACGAAATTATCGTGTTGACACGATAAGAACATGAACATGATAAGACTGAATACTAAACCATTAATTTCGTGTATATTCATGTCGTGTTTTCGTATAGTATCGAAAATTGTCAGCTCTAATTTGATATCATATATGCCCCAAATATATGTATGACCTTGAAACTCTACCAACACACTCGACAAATCACACCCAATCGATTATAATTGTAGTATACTGAGGGAATGTTTAGTTTTCATGATAAGATGGATTGATAAAAGTAATCAAAGCTAATTGACTATTTACTTTGATGGATTAATGATGGATAACTTAACTTTGAACTTATTTGACAATCTTATCTTTCAAATAGTCAATCATATATTTTATTAATCTATCTTATCATAATAAGTAAACATCCCTGAAAGTCGTGTTTTAATTACAAACTAGGATGAAAGATATATTATTAGTTGCAATTAACCCCCTTGAATTTGTTAATGAGTCAAAATTCCACATTGTTTCCTCTCTTTATTTTTTTATTTTCCATTTCTTGTAATTTTCTTTAAGGTTGGGTTTTCTAGTCAATAGCTATATCGAGATGCAATTATGGGGTGAAAACGGGGACCATGTTGTAGAATAAATGTACTCGGCCGGTCCAAATTTGTCAACATATTTTAAGCACCCTTGGCCTCTTTTATATGTTTTAATAAAGATTGGGCCAAATCTACGTTGGTGTGGGCCCTAGTTTGTGAATTGAGCAAAACTCATTAATGTATACGTACCAACTGTTCTTTGACATTAATCCTGACATCACGTGAAATTCGTTTCCTTGGAAGATTGGAAAGTGTGGTCCCAACAAATTGTGTGACCATTAGTAGGGTAATAACCGTAAATGAGTCAAACTATTCGTGAGTTATTTGAAGTTCGGTTCGATAAAAGTTTGTTCGAGTTTGTTTATTGAAGCTCGTTAGCTAAACAAATCACGCTTGAGTATGATAGTATTCGACTCGTTAGCTCGTAAATAAGTTCGTTAACTGATTCACTTTGAAAATATAAAATTATTAACTAGATATAATTATTTTCTTTCTATATTTAGTAATTATTATTAAATCTCTGACTATTTTTATTTGTTATAAGAAATCAATAAATATATTGTGTTGTTATGGATAAAATAATTTATTTTTAAAATAAAGTAATCAATATTCTAAACATATATCTAAATTTAGAAAGTTTATTTGAGTTCAATTAAAACTCGAATAAGCTCGTGAGCTCGGAATATTCGATAAATAAAACTCGAGATTCGACTCGATACTAAACAAATCAAGTTTGAGCACGATGATATTCAGCTCGACTCGTTTCGATTACACCCCTAATCATTAGTCTGTCGCATTTTGTAACCTAATTCCATCTCGACCCATCCCTAATATTTTTGGTTTTCTAGAAAATTTATCTTTCTCGAGCATTTTCTGTGTTGTTTGATGAGATTTTGGTGGTTTTGGGACATGCATATAATTACTCAATTTTTGTTTGTTTAAGAGTGATCAATCTGACCATGGGCTTTCCTTTTTTATTGGTTTTAGTATATGGAAGATGTTGGGCAAATTTTTAAGTTGTTGGAAATTAATTTATTTTAACTATGTTTTTTGATTAGATCACAAAACCTTCAATGTTTGTCTTGTTGATGTAACTAATGCTACTGACTTGTTCTAGAGTTAGATGTTTGTGTTACAGTTTTCAGTAATAGAATTACTAGTTTGGACAGGCCCAAGACTGAAGGAGTTCAAGTAGCACTGAAGCACTCACGTATACGCACTTACGTCAACTACGTTAATATTGCTGAAACGCAATATTCTCATCTTATGAGTGTGTATTATACGTGTGAGTTATTTCCAACAATGCAATGTCCTAGCTAGAATATTAATTTTACTCGGAACTAATTTTAAGACCAAAGCTTCAAAGACATATTTCATAATCATCATCATATGCGTGATCATATCTTATAACTTATCATGGTCTAAGGACTTTATCTAAAGTACATAAATTATTACTACAATAGATAAATAAAAGCATTTATTAATATAAATTCAAATAAGATTGAATATACAAATACAAATTAAATAAAAAAGTAAAAACAACCAATTTAATTGGTACGTTGGGTGTAACTCTATCCATAAATACGTGAATGATTGTTCATTTGGAACACAACATAGCAAAACAGATTTGTGATTTGGTTTACAATGTATAACTCTCTTAATAATTTTTCAAACTCATTTCGACTTATTTTTGTTTTTGGTGAAAATATTTAGTTTTTCGTATGCAAATTTTCTTTGATCGATTTGTGATTTTTCTTTAGAAACTCATCTTCTAACATGTTTTCAAAATATATATTTTTTAATTATTTTTCAGATAGTCTAATGTCTTCTGAATAGTTTTCAAAACAGATCACAATTTTAATTTTTATTTTCAAAATTTCTTACTGTGATGCTTTCTTATTACCTAATTTACAACATTGACAATTGGAAGATGGCTCCTTTCTACACGAAGCTAAACGGTCTGAATAAATCGATAACTACATCGATTATCAAAGTTTAGTGTGTTAGATTATATTTCCTCTGTCTCACCTAAGACAATCCTTTTTTTTTTTTACACGGTTATTTAGTAGAAAGAATAAAGTTGTTAAAATAATAAAAAGCAAGTGGAATCACAATTTTTGAAGAGATAATTATTTCCTAAAAAGGAAACAAGTCATCGTGAGTGAGATAGTCCAAAATGGAATGCAAGTCATCTTGGATGGGACGAAGGGAGTACTAAAATGCACTGCTTTGTTCCACGTCTACAAATATACATGTTTGTGAATCAGTTGAAAGAAGGAGCAATGATGCTGATAATGAATTTCTTCGTCCATCGTAATTTTGCAAAATATAAAAACACAGACCATGCCTTATGGATTATTTTGTTCCAAAGAAGTAAAATTTTTGAGTTGATTGAGGATGGGTTCCCTAATTATAAGTTTTCATTTAAACCATTTGAAAATTTCTACTATTGAGAAAGTTGATGATGCAGCCTTATTTGGTACACTTCATGATCTATAATTTGTTATTTTAGATAAAGAATTCATTATACAGTAACAATAATAAATTTTAACTCTTTTGGAGATGCTATTGGAGTAGTGGTGGGAAAGGGTTTCATTAGACATTAAAACAATAAAAAGCTAATTGAGTTGACCTTCGAAGATGAACAATAAGTTTAAAGGAGAACATTGCCACATGAATTAGCTAATGGTGTTGTTTGTGTTAAATCAATTAGTGAATTGTATGCTTGTGAGTAGGGATATTAATGAGCGGGTTTTACCAGAGTCAGAACCAATAAATAAGTAATAATTTTGGTTCTGGAACAAACCCATTAGATACCGGACCCGGATCGAATTCGGATAATCAATTATGGGTCTTAAGCGGTCCGAATCTGAACGGATATGGAAACAGAACCGGATCAAAATCAAAACTGAAATCGAAACCATTGCTTTAGAATTTGATGAGCTATGAGTGATTTCGGATTGGTATGGATAAAACTGACCCATTGAGAAGCCTACTTAAACTTAGGTTTATCAATAGACGGGTTTTATTCTGACCATAACCAATAAATAAGCATTGGTTCTGGTTCTGGAACCAGAATCGGACCCGGACCGGACCATCAAACTATGGATCTAAACGGTCAGGATCTAAAGCGGGTCTAGAACCGAAATCGAAATCATTTTTTATAAATTTAATAAATTTTGAGCGATCTCAGACCGGTTCAGATAAAGCCCACCCATTGACATTCCTATTTGTGAGGTAGTATTTTTGTACTGACAGTGAATAAAAATTAAGTCATACTTGATTCAGTTAATTATCTTAGTTATATTTATATATTGGCAGGAGGGCTTATATTGGATTTGTGGGACTGTTGAAGCCATTGACTGCCCTTCTCCATGGTCTTACATAGCATGTAGAAGATGTACTAGAAAGGTTGCAAAGATTAAGAACATATTTTGCTGTTGGAGTTGTGACAAATATGATGGGTCAACCAATCATCTGTTTCTGTTTATTGCTATACTTCTGAAAAAAATTTATGCTAATTTGGTGAAATTGTATACAGGTACATGTTGATTCTTAACGTGATTGATAAAACCAACAATGCTTGGTTTGGGATAGGGAGTGCATTGCTTTACTTGGAAAGAAGGCTGCAGAGATTGAATTGGAAGCTAATGAGGTATTATGTGTTGATCTATACTTATAATTAAATCCTAATGTTTTGTAACCTTATTATACAAATTTGTTAAATTTAATTTATCATTTCAAATTGAGCATCCTAATACCATTCCTCAACAAATTTAGTCAGCTCTTATTGGCAAGGTGGTTATATTTAAGATCAGCTTAAGAAGTGCAATGGACTATGTCAAATGACAAACCCTACATTGTTGTTCAAAATCTGCATTGATCTGGATATTCTTCATGAATATCTTACCATGTCTTTGCAGAAGTGGAGGATAAGAATGGAATTGTAGAAAACAATTATCTTGATCAATGTGAATCTCTTTCACAGATAACAAAGTTGCCAAAACTTGAAGATGATGAGAAGGTTTTGTTTTTAAAATAATAGATTATGTACATATTATAGTCTTACATTTGCGTTCAATTTCTGCATTCAGGAATGTGGTAAGGGTATGATCATACCTACTGCAGCAAACAAATGTTTAAATGCTGATTATTAGTGCATGTATGTGGGCTCTGTGAAGAGGAAACTTGAAGCAGATTTTCATTCAATGGGTACAAAGAAGAAGATTAAATTGGTTGAGGAGGAGTGGTTTCAATAAGTCTAAGATATTCTATTATCTATTATTTTGTATTTAGTATTAGTGCAAGTCATCTTATTTAAGAAGAAGCACTTTTGTTTTGCTATATTCAATTGATTAAGTAATTTTTCAATATCAGTTTTTAGTGAAGACAAAACGTAACCACCACCACTTCCGATGTACATTAATTGTCACCTAATTGACCAGCTGCTAAAGCAGTTAGTAGGATGCTAACGATTCACTTAATATAAGACTCATTTGTTTGAACCGATCGTTGTACTCACATTTTCTCACTAGTATCGTAGTAGGACGCCAAGTCTTGTTTACAAAAAGTTTTATTTGCCTTAACTGGTGTATTCTCCATTCCTCATACACCAAGATGACTACCAAGGGACCATCAAAACTTTTCTATATGCAACAAATTTGTGTGAAAAAACTTATGAAATCCTGTGAACGTAGCTATTAGGAAAAAATATTTGATGAAATTAAAAGAGATGTTTGTTTTTGGATCAATGTGTGTAAGGGATTTCCAAAAAGTTGAAGAGATTTGTATTGTGTTTTGGAATGCATATTAGCAGTATGAAAGAAGAAATTGAGGTTGTGTTTGTATGATATGTATTGTTCGACATTGTAGGTTATGATAGGGGCTCCTCTATATTGAATGCTATTTATATGAGATTAGTTAGTGGTGGTTGGCAAGCAATAATGTTGGCCTAATTTATTAATTTATCCAAAATGGCTTTTAATTTGTGTAATGATGCACAAATATTCCTTTAAAGCTTTAGATCGAAGTTTGTGAGATATAATGTATCGTCAAAATTCAATTTAAATTTTCATTTTGGAGGCAAAACTATTGTATTTGGTAGTGATTCTCGACAAATCTTACCAGTCATACCCAAGGATTCTCGACAAGACGTTAATGCTACAATTAGTTCTTCATATGTAGTAATTGCATTGTTTTGAGACTAACAAAGAATATGAGACTTCAACAATCATCTATTAATGAAGCTAGTGAAATTGTAAAAATTATCTGCTTGGATTGTAAGTATTGGGTAGGGCTGACAATTTGTGCGCGTCGGGTCGTTATCGTGTCGACACGATAACGATACCCACCGATAAAGCCAAACACGAACACGAACACGATACTAAATGTGTTGACACGGACACGACACGGATACAACACGAACACGAATATGACACGACACGATAGCAACACGACACGACACGAAACGATAAATTTAAATCAAAATTAGAAAATAAATAAATTAAATAAATAAAAATATAAAACATATAATTAAATTATATTAAATGTATAAAAATATTATCGAATTATACGAAAACGACACGAACACAAATGCAACACGAAAATTATCGGGTTACACGAACACGACACGGATCCGACACGAACACGACACGAAATTATCGTGTCCTTATCATGTCGACACGATAAGGACACGAATACGATAAGACTGAACACTGACCCGTTAATTTCATGCGTTCTCGTGTCGTGTTCTCATGTCGTGTCGAAAATTGCCAACCCTATTATTGGGGATGGAACCATCGGAGATTCAAATGATGGCCATAGTGTTGTTAAAATTTCAAGTGATATTTTGTTGAAGAATTATGGAGATTCATTACGTGATATAGTGTCTAGCACGTATCCATGTTATATTTATAATGCTGATAATTCTTACTTGCAAGATTGGGCTATACTCGTTACTACCTTGGATGTGATTGATTCAATAAATTATATATAATCAATTTATTTGATCAGATGGTCATATTTATCCGAGCTCAAACAGTTCATGTAAATCTTACTCAAATAGCAGTTTGTTGGATGAAATTCACCCCTCCTTGAGTTCTTAAATGGATTACGGTCTTCGGGTATGCCTAATCATCAATTGATTTTGAAAGTGGGAACTCCAATTATGTTATTGAGAAATGTAGATCATTCTAATAGACTCTATAATGGAACCATATTTAAAAGGCTTAGTCTACATATTTTGGAGGAAAGATTGTTAAGTGGACGTAATATTGGACATAAAATTTTAATAGTACGATAGTCATTGGCACCATCGAATCCAATGTTGCCCGTTAAGTTCCAACGTCGATAATTTTCGCTGGTTGTGTCACATGCAATGACTACTAATAAAAGTCGAAGTCAATATTTTTCGCATGTTGATTTATACTTAAAGAAACATGTTTTTAGTCATGACCAACTCTATATTGTTGTATCAAGGGTTACTAATCGTCAAGGTTTGAAAATTCTAGTATGTGATGAGGATTGAGATTGTATCTCTATTGAAAATATCGTATAATGAGGTTTTCTACAATGTTTAATGTAACTATTCTCAGCCAATTATTTTATTATATTGTATTATATTTGTCTTTCACTTAGATTTTTATTTTGATTATATTTGTGAATCGATTATTTATAAATGAAATGTTTTTCTAAATTTTCGTAGCGTGCATCACACGGGTACAATACTAATTTAGTTAAAGGGAATGTTAACATAGTCACTTTTGATAAAAGAAATGTTTTCTAGTCACCTTGATTTTTATTTTGAGTTAATTTTAAAGTTACCTTGATAAAAATAATTTTCTAGTTATTTTGCTATTAAAAATCATAAATATTCTTTTTTTTTTTTTGATATCATAAATGCTATTCATTAAACCCCATATTGGATGCTACTGCAAACCATAGACTGAAACCATGGGACAGATGTGTGACTGAAAACCAGGTGTGTGCCAAACCCATAGGCGTTTGGTGGGGTTGACCTCTGATCCTCCCATACGAACCCACCTTAATATAATGCGACAAAATCATAAATATTCTTAGTATCTACAGAGGGCATGTGTGCTATCGGAGTATTACAATTCGATAACAAAATAAGCATAATGTGGGGTTGACAATAATCCAATAGATATAAGGACAATATGTGATCTGACCGACCACAACCCAACAATAGATATTAACAAATATATAGTCATTCGCCCAATAACATACAAACACACATGTTAACATATAATAGGCATAAGCACGATGAGTAGTTACTCATTTTCGGATGACTACACTCATTAGCTAAATAATCTTTTCTTGCAATATATTATTATTTTGTGTGTGCCTATTGGCATAGTGATAAAGTAGTTAATATCCGAGATCAAATATCTCGAATTCAAATACATCGTAATGCAACTTTTAAATTTCTGCATTTAATTGATAAATAAATAAATAATCTTAATACATTATTTTTTATTTAATATATAGGGTCCATAGATAACCGTTGAAATAAATTCTACTCTTTAAAACCTGAAATAAATAATTATCTATACATGGGCCCAAATAAAAGAGCCCATACACAAAGTTATCCAATAAATACAATACAAAACTCTCATCCTCTCTCTTTCAAATGCTTTTGCCCAATAAAAGCCCAAACGACTAGGGTTTTTATGCACAGAAAACCCTAATTCTCAGCTCAGTTTCACACAGATCACACAACTGCAGCAATGGTAGGATTCGAAATCGGTGCCGTGCCTTTCAATCCCGACGGCTGGGGTCCGCCGGATTCCGCCGGCGGCGGCCTCTCCGTCCCCAACCACCCCTCCAATGTCCCCTTCGCCCCCTTCTCCCGCTCCGAGAAATTGGGCCGAATCGCCGATTGGACCCGAAACATGAACAATTCCGGCCGCCCCGGATCCAAGCAGGGCGGCTACCACGCCGCTGATTCCGCCTTCGATTTCTCCGGCGACGACTCTTCGCCACCCTCGCCGCTGACGAGGACTCCTCCTTCCGCCTCGTCGACACATCCGCCAAGTCGCACCACCACAACCCTAATCGCCCCAAGTTCAACCCTAGGTGGCGGTTCAACCCCACCACGCCCGCTCGCAGCTCCCGCAGCGCCGCGACGAGGAGCAGGAGGCGAAGAAGCGCGAGGCCGAGAAGGAGCGCGCGCGCGCGATCGGCTCTACAACGCGAACCGTTCTCAGATGCCACAGCGCCGCGAGTCGTCGGTGTTCAAGTCCTCGGTCGATATCCAGCCGGAATGGAACATGCTGGATCAAATCCTTCTCGACCTTCTCCAAATTATCCTATTCCGTGCCGGAGCCTGAAGATTTGTTGATCTGTGGCGGGCTAGAGTTTTACGACAGGTCTTACGATCGCATTACACCGAAGAATTGCCGGCCATTGGAGCGATTCAAGAGCCGCAATTTCTTCAAGGTCACAACCACTGATGATCCTGTTATTAGGCGATTGGCAAATGAGGATAAAGCTACAGTTTTTGCTACTGATTCAATTCTGTCGACACTAATGTGCGCTCCTAGATCGGTTTACTCGTGGGATATTGTGGTTCAGCGCGTAGGAAACAAGCTATTCCTTGATAAGAGAGATGGATCGCAGTTGGATTTGCTCGCTGTGCACGAGACGTCGCAGGAGCCATTGCCTGACCTCAAGGATGATATAAATTCTATGCACTCATTGAGTGTGGAAGCTGCTTACATCAATCAGAACTTTTCGCAGCAGGTTTTGATTAGGGATGGGAACAAGGTAGCTTTCGAGGAGCCAAACCCCTTTGCTAATGAAGGGGAGGAAGTGGCTCCGGTTGCGTATAGGTATAGGAGGTGGAAGATGGACGATGAAATGTTCCTCCTGTCGAGATGTGAGGTGCAGAGCGTGGTAGATATAAACAATCAGAGGTCGTTCTTGACACTGAATGCTCTGAATGAGTTTGATCCTAAATACTCAGGTGTCGACTGGCGGCAGAAGCTGGAGACACAGAGGGTGCAGTGTTGGCGACTGAGTTGAAGAACAACGCAAATAAGTTGGCGAAATGGACGACTCAGGCGTTGCTGGCTGGTGCCGATATGATGAAGTTGGGTTACGCCTCGGGTTCACCCTAGGGACCATTTTAACCATGTGATATTGGCAGTTGTGGGATACAAGCCTAGAGATTTTGCTACACAGATCAATCTCAATACTTCAAACATGTGGGGTATTGTTAAGAGTATCGTGGACTTGTGTATGAAGTTGAAGGAAGGCAAATATGTGCTTGTTAAAGATCCTTCGAAGCCACAGGTGCGGATTTATGATGTGCCACAGGATGCTTTTGATAATGATTATGTGGAGGAGCCATTGCCCGAGGACGAACAGGTGCAGCCTCCAGCTGAGGATGCGGATGGTGTGGATGCAAATGCCACCATTGATGGTGTGGTCGAAGAGAAGGAGGATGCTAAAGAATCTGCTGCTTAATGGTACCGATATCAGAAATTTTTGTTTCCAAGTAGTTAGATTTATTTATTTTGCTGGTAGTCAGAAAATTTTGGGCCAAAGTACTAGATTATGAGAAGTCTCGTGAGAAGCCCCATAAAATGAGGTAATTGCACCAGTCGAGTGTGAGTTCAATATGAGGGGATTGCACTTGGATGGTATAATTTGAGCTGATTGCACTAGGATAGTATAATATGAGCTGGTTGCATTTGGATAGTATAATATGAGCTGATTGCACTTGGATTATATAATATACTTGGATAGTATAATAGAGCTGATTGCACTAGGATAGTACAATAGGAGCTGATTGCACTTGGATTGTACAATATGAGCTGATTGAACTTTGGATGGTATAATATGAGCTGATTGCACTTGGATATTTATAATATATTTGGATAGTATAAAAGAGCTGATTGCACTAGGATAGTACACTAGGAGCTGATTGCACTTGGATAGTACTTGGATAGTATAATATACTTGGATAGTATAATAGGAGCAGATTGCACTAGGATAATACAATAGGAGTTGATTGCGGTTGGATAAGTATAATATGAGCTGGTTGAACTTGGATAGTATAATATATATGAGCTGATTGCACTTGGATAGTATAATATGAGCTAATTGCACGGGTATAATATTAAATGAGTGCTCTTGGATAGTATAAAATGAGAGGTGACTGCACCAGGATATAAACGGTTTGAGTTTGGCATTTATATCATATTTTCTTAGGAACTGACTGGACTGATATCAGGCTAAGAATTGAAATTATGACAATTTCAATATAAATGAAAATCTATTGCCTAGGGGCTGTGCTGTCCCAAATAATACTGAATGATTCACTTCATATTATTTGCAGCATATGCCTGGTCTATTCTATACTATTCTATTCTATTCTATTCTATTCTATTTTCCTCTTAATGAATGATACTTTACTATCCTATTTTCCTGTTAATTTTTCTCGCTTCTAACGGAGATATAACATTAGAAGCTTTTTCCATGACTGGACATCACTTTCTCAGTCAGAAATTTCTCTATTAACTTCATTACACCATCACACCATACTAAGAAGTTTTTTGTTTACACCCTTCTTTTGTCACACTTATTCCTGGTACAGTGCTATATCTTGCTGTTTTTTATTTAAATGTTAACATCTACACGAATTAGCTACAACATGAATATATCCTTTGATCTATCAGTTGCCACAGGTGTTCTCTCAGCTTTCCTCTAGTGTAATGCTTGAATTAACTTGTTCATGTTAGCATAACTTTTATTAGATCCCAATTATGATCTTGTGAAATCCAAATACATGATTCTTCGAAATTATAATTCCTTTTTCTTTCGAGTCTTGCTGATTTTGCTTTTGCATAGTCTGAAACATACAAATCAAGAGTTTTCTGCCAGCCAAAATTTTGGCTCTCGCCTTCCCCCGTCTTCTGTAATTTACAGTTATTTTATCCTTTCCCAGGCTCTTCCTTGTTTGATGAGTGCCCAAAACAAGTGCTATATCATTCAGCCTTACACTTGACAGAAAAGATGAGAAAGCAGAGTGGAGCGGAAGAACGAGCTCTGGGATTTTTGTTGCTTCCCTTTGCTTGCTAGAGTATTTATTTGATTACTCTAAAACCTGTAGTACAAGAATGTTTTTCATTGTGTGGGATTTTATATGTTTTCTAATTTTGTACCTCGTGCTTGGGCGTGTCCCAGTGCCTCAGCCTCTCAATGATATTTTCATATATTATGTCCAATACGTCATTGCAATGACGCTCTCATCTTCTGTTTGACAATTGACTGTGAAATGATGATAGGTATAGAGCATGCCCTCTTATGCGACTTTATGCCCTTGTGATGTTTGTGAGCATGAACAATTTGCAGTTCATTTCGCCTCAAGTCTTCCATTTTATGATGTAATCTTGAATCCGAGAGAAAATGTCATAATTTCACATGTAGTAGTATTGGGGGAATTTATTTTGAGTGAGAGGATGGATAGATGAAAGTAATCCTAGTTATTTCATTGTTTATTTTGATAGATTGATTAATTTTGGATTTGTTTGATAATTTTATCTTTCAAATGTTCAATTTTATATTTTATCAATCTATTTTATCATAAAAAGTAAACGTTCTCTTAGTATTATTATATTTTCTACACCCTCACGGTTTGATCCCCAATTCCAGTTCTTGACTATTCCTCTTATAATAGTATTTATCTTGTTACGTTTTGCATTTGATTTTATTAGTACACATCATGTGTTTATTAAGTAATAATATGATATTCAATATGTACCATTCTTCCATCCATTAAAAGATTGAATTAAATTTGGTGGTATGGATTTTAGTAAATTATAATGAGTGTAAAGTGAGTCGAGATAATAAGTAATAGATTAATAGATAGTATGATTAAAAGGTGAGTAATGAATATATTAATGGATTCTGGAAATAAAAAAGTGGTTTATATTTTTTTTTCTTTTTTTTTAAATAAATGGATAGATTGATGGTATAAATTATGGAGTTGATGTTTTCAAAAATGAAAATTGTAAACTTTTGATGGACGGATCGAAAATGAATTAAATGAAAAATTTTGATGGACGATAGAGTATTAAATTTCATACCTTTACTATTACTTGAGTATTATGAGGCGATATAAATCTTAAATGGGAAAAATTCTATAATGTGCATATATGTACTACACTAATTTATTGATTGTGTCAAGTGGCAATTTTACACTTTTTTTCATTTATCATAAAATATGGTGAGTCCAATCGTTACTTATGACAAGATCAATCTATTGGTGTAGCACATGCATATACCTAATAGAATTTCCCAAAGAAGTGTGTGTAAAAGTTTAGGAGAATAATGTTAGAAGTAGTAGGAAGGTTGAAAGTGGTGTGTGTGTGAGAGAGATGTTTTAAGGTGGCATGGTTTTGTCGCACTACATTATAGTTCCAATCTCACCTACTTCTCTTATCCGAGGCTCAATTCGCCACCAAAAGCTATAACGAACTGCATTTCCAACAAGATGTGCCTGGACTTAACTTCGCCCTAGATATTTACAGAGGGTAAAAGGAAAATCAAATTGTTATGGGCAAGGTTTAAATATAAGCACCGAGGTGTTTTCCGGTAGCCTCACGAGGCGTAAGCCTTGAGGCGGTCCGAGGAGCAAAACCAAGGCGTAAATCACAAAAAAACATAAAAATTGTATATAATATAATAAATATATTGAAAAACATAAAAAACATAACTTCATATTTAAGTACTTAGAAGTCTTTAAAATTTTAAAATAAAGTCTAAAATCAATATATATATATATATATATATATATATATATATATATAAGCAACCAACATAACAAATGTTGCAAGCAATAATATATAAAATATATATATATATATATAGAGTTTGGTTCAAATGAAACCATTCTTATCCTAAAAACTAAGAACCAAATGAATTCATTATGAAAGTTGATGAATCCGTTGAGAAACTTAATGAATTCAACAATTGAATTTCTCACCCGGTTCGAATCTCATGAGGGACGAAAATTTTATTTTTGGATTCAATAACTTTTCCAATGATTCATCAACTTTCACCGTGAATTCATCATTTTTTTGTTCTCACGTTCTCACAATAAAAATGGTTCTTACGTTAACCCTTCCCTATATATATATATATATAATAAATTACAAACAAAATTCACATGCATATACATTATATAATAAATTTCATAGAAAAGAAATTACAAGACAATCCAAGAGAAGAACGCTGGCACTGGGACCTGTTGCTACAGATTGATCTTGCCGGCATGGCGCCGGTTGCTAGAGAGGAGAGGAGAGCGAGTGAGATGGAGAGACAAAATAGGAGAGCGAGGAGATAAAGTACGACAGATTAGGAAGAGAAATATTAGGTTATTTTTTTAAATTGATTCAATTTCTGCTATTTCTTTTAAAGCTCATATCCAATTAAGCAAGAATTAAATAAGCCCATTACGAAAATACAAAAAAAAAAAAAAGAAGAAGCAAAGAACACAAATTTGCATTAGATTGTGAGGCGTGCGCCTCGAGCGCCTCAGCCGGATAAGGCGTATGTTACAGTGTCTACCGGTGATGCGGCGCCTTGCACCGAGGCGAGTCTTGAGGCGCGCCTCACAACCGCCTTTTTAAACCATGGTTATGGGGTAATGAGTAGATGGATAAGAAGTGGTTATATTTTCTTAATTCTATTTATATATAGATAGAAAATTCTTCTTTTTTTTTGTTCTTGCTATTGTTGATAAGATAAGTTATCTGATTTACATAATTCTTGATCCTTTCATCTTTAATTGGTTGTGTTTTTCTATTTTATTTTTACTATATTGATGTAGAATTATATGATAACACTGTTAAAAAATCCATAAAACTTGCAAACTAAAAGATCGAGTCCATGAGTCATGAAACAAACAAAAATTTAAAATTCGACAGATATATAAAATGGAATTTAAGAATTCAAAAGTCAAGGTAAATTTTCTTCATACATGGGTTCCGTCTATTCTGCAACTAGCATACTATTGTATAGTTTTTATTGCGAGTATAGTTTCGTTTACTTTTTTCTACCAGAACCGTAATTATTTAATTTCAAAAACGTCATGTAGAATACTGACAAATTTCTTATGTTTTTTTTTATATAAAAAATGATAATTATCAACCTGTATTACTAGGCCTGCATACGAACCGTGTCGAGCCGAACACTACCAAGTTTGAATTCGGCTCTTTTAAATTTTATTCGACTCGAGTCGGTTCGAGTTCGAACTTTAAATTGAGCTCGAGTTCGGTTCGTTGTAAAAATTTTGAGCTCGCGAACAGCTCGAATTCGGTTCGATAACTACTCGTTTATGAGACATATTCGAACTCGAGCTTGAATTATTAAATTTTATAATTTATTATTAGAAGTATAATTATATTATTATTAATTTTTTATTAATTATCAATAAAACATAATTTATAATTAGTTTTATTTATTTAAATATACAAATAATTTATTATTTCACATGTTATCAACATGTTCATGAGCTCACAATCGAACATCCCTAAGCTTGAACTCGACTCGAAAATCATATTGAGCTCGGTTCGAGGCTCGAGTTCGACTCGTTTGCAAAACGAATGAATTCCGAACGAGCCTTTTTTAAGTTGAGCTTTGAATTGCTCACGAGCGGCTTGGTTTGTTTACAACCCTATATATTACCATATTACTTGTCATTATATGGTCACAACTTCAGATGGAGAAAACGAGTGTGCGGGTGTTGGCCTAGTGGTAGAGTGGTTAATGCCTGAGGCCAAAGGTCTCAGGTTCGAGTCCACCGTGACGCGACCTTTAAAAATTTTTGTATTTAATGATCCAAAAAAAAAAGAAAAAAAAGAAAACGAGGTAAGAGGTAAACAAAAATGGTGATGACGCTAATGTTGAATTGATCTATTCTAACGTTAACTCGATTTTTTGTTGTACTGGAAATTTCAACCACATAAATAGTTGTTGGGATTATAAATTATTACTACAGACATTTCAGAGGATCCCTGGAGTTTTGTGGCTCTAGTTTTACCTAATTTTTACTCCCTCTACTGAGTGTTGTATTTTACAATTTTACAAAAATCATTTTGAATTTTTAATTCTATTTTTGTCCTCAATATAAAAAATTTAGTTATTCGACTTTTATACAATCGTTAAGGATAAAAGAGTAAATTTACCAACTTTGTCGTAATTTTTTAATGAACATTTATTCAAAAATAAATGGAGTAATGAGTAAATACCAAATAGGGAAATAATACTATAAGTTATCTCACTTTTGATGTTTTTTGTGAAAATGTTATGACCTATACGAAAATTCTAAGATTTTAACAACCTCAAATTCAAACTTTAGGCCTGAAAATCTAATTTGGGCAACACAAAAATGATCAGCACGTAAAATAACGGCGTTGTTTTGAATTCGAATTTTTTTTAAGTCGGAAAAAATAAAAAGTTGAACATCAAAAAGCTTCTCGAATCAGGGCCGATCCTGAGGGTGAACGGGCCTGGACGACGGCCCAGGCCCCCAAAATTTAGAGGGTTCAAGTATTAAATAACTGTTTATATAATTATCACGGAAAATAAACAATATTATTTTTGTGTTACAATGAGTAAGTGTTTGTGTTGTTTTGCGACAGTTCTAGGTTCGAAACCCAGCAAAGGCATGCTTTTTGCTTAAAAATCAAATCAAACGCCTTTAATACATATATTATTTATATATGAGTTATTGATATATAAATACTGCTAACTTTAATGTGATTTTGGTTTCTACACTAACTTTAAAATGAGTAAATAAATACACGAACTTTGATTTACTTTTGATTTTCACACAAACTTTAAGAGGAGTATATAAATACTTGAACTTATTAATTTTAATAATTTTACCACGATTTATTTTTTTGATCAAATTGAAACTGACATGACATTAGATATGATGAGTTGATAACGAAGTGAGAATAAATTAATAAATAAATTATAAAAAAATATTTACACTTGACAAAACATGCACATTGACTCATTAACACACATATACACTTCACGAGAAAGAAAAAAAAAATAAATGAATATTACACAAACACAAAACCAAGAGAACACTTCAAATCTTAAACTCACAATTTGTAAATGGAGTAAATGACTAACAAGTATGCTACTACAAATGTCTTCTTCTTCTTCTTCTTCTTCTTCTTCTTCTTCTTCTTCTTCTTCTTCTTCACACACGAACTTTAAGATTTCCACATCGTTGCTAACTCATCATACTTAATGTCATGTCGGTTTCATTTTGGTGAAAAATACATTATGGTAAAATTACTACAATTAATAAGTTCATGTATTTATATACTTTTTAAAGTTCGTGTGCAAAACCAAAATCAATCAAAGTTTGTGTACTTATATACTCATTTTAAAGTTTGTGTGCAAAACCATAATGTCATGTCGGTTTCATTTGGTGAAAAATACTTTATGGTAAAATTACTACAATTAATAAGTTCGTGTATTTATATACTTTTTTAAAGTTCGTGCAAAACCAAAATCAATCAAAGTTTGTGTACTTATATACTCATTTTAAAATTAGTAAAAACCAAAATCACATCACGGTTTGTGTATTTATATGTCAATAAACCTTTATATATTTACACATATAATTAGCGCCTTTATACATATATTATTTATTTATTTAGATATACTGGTTATGACCTTTTAATTTTCTTCATTCAATAGTTCAAATTAATGTCTAATTTTGCATTTTCCAAAAAATTTTGTGTTTTGTTTTTTTTAGTAAAACTTATCTTTAGAAAATTGATTATTTTTTCAAGAAAATTAATGGAAATTTTTTTATGTATAATTCTATAAAAAAAAGCTTGTATAATTTAATTTTGTAATAAAATATTTGTTTATTTTAAATTTGTAGTTACTATACTTATTGATTTTGCTTCTAGGACTAAGATTGTCATTTTGCTAATAGAAAATTATCTTTAGAAAATCTATCATTTCTTAACTTCAACATAAATCTTCTTGTTCGATTTGAATATTGAAATTTTATTTATAAATATATGTATATAAAATATATATATATATGTATATATATATATATATATATATATATATATATATATATAGTATTTCAATTATTATATTATTGCATTTTCAGTTGAATTTGATTTTGTGATCGAGATTGATTTGTCCCAAAATAATTTTTTTATGATTCATAATTTTTTGGTTTTTAAGTGAAAAAGTCTTCTATTATAGTTTATTTTATTTAAACTATAATTTTTGTCACTTTAACATATCCCACATACATATAATGATCACAAAATATTTAAAAAAAGTATTTATCCATATACATAAGATGTCTCTGTAATTATAACGAAGGGCCTATTTCTTTTGTTTCGTCATGGGCCTTATTTTTGTCAAGACCGACCCTGCCTCGAATTTCCCCAGATCTATCCTCGTTGCCAAATTTCTATATTTGATAACACAAATTATCTTCTTCACAAAGCTCAACGTCCTCTTAGTTTCTCCTCCTCCGCCACCATCGCCGCCGTGGCCATTAGTCTTGTCTTTCAGAAGATGTTTTCATTTAAGAAGCAGGACAAAAAAGCATAAAAGAATCACAATGGTCACACACAAGCTATTCCAAGTGTAACTATTTGAACTTTGAGATTCTATTTATCATGCTATATTCATTATCTGTATGTTGTTTGCATATGTCTGTGTTCTTTTTTTTTTTGGGGGGTGATTCGATGCTAAAAAGGGTTAAATATCTTTTTAAGTTAATAGTTGTGTCATGTGTGACTCGATTCTTGAAAACTTGGTGCCAATGCAACAATAGCATCCACTATGAATCAACAAATTACAAGTGAAGATTAATTTGTTTTAAAATTTATCAATCGGATAACAATTAGATCCAACTAATTGCAAGAAATAGGAGTAACCATTATAGATATAAAATGTAACACTTGATGATTTTCCGGTGGATGATTTATAGGGTTTATTCCAAATTAAGTCGAAAGTAATTTATTGCAAGTAGTTAGTGTTCTCAAATTGCACCAATTGTATTCTTGACATTGTCTAATGAATTTTGAACTCCATAAGTTAAAATATGATTTATTTTATCGATTAATATTACGTGGCAAATACTAGATCGGTCAATTTTATACTCCTCCGTCCACCAAAACATGCATCGATTTTGGTGGCACGAGTTTTAAGAAAAGCAGAATGAGTGTAAAGTAAATATGTATAAAAGGTGTGTCATTGGGATAATAAATGAATATATTAATGGATTGTGAGTGTAAAAATGTGGACCAAGAGTGTTTTTTTTGTTAATAAGTGGATAAGTTGAGAGTAAAAATGTAAAGTTGGTGTTTCTAAAAAAGGAAAGTGCACATTTTTGATGGACGGACCGAAAAGGAATTAAATGCACGTTTATAATGGACGGAGGAAGTATCATTTTTTAATAGGTATTCAAACTTTTTTGTTCCGCCTTGAACCAAATTTGAGTGACTACTCACTAAAGGTTAGGAACTAAGCTAACTAGTAACTACGTCAAAAAGTAAGTTAGGTAAAAAGGAAAAACAAAATTTGGGTGAAGCACTACCACTATGAACTCATTCTTGTTTTTGTTAAAATAATTATATATTAATTATGATGAGTAAGGATAATTAGATTTTACTAATTTATATTTAAATTTATTAATTTTTATTATAATTTATTAATTCATAATTATGGTTTATTAATTCATAATTAGGGTTTATTATTTAAAATTAGGGTTTATTAATTCCAAAATAGGGTTTATTATTTAAAATTGGGGTTTATTAATTCATAATTAAGGTTTGTTGTTCAAAATTAGGGTTTATTAATTCACGATTATGGTTTATTAATTTAAAATTAGGGTTTATTAATTCACAACTAGGGTTTATTATTCAAAATAGGGTTTGCTAATTCATAATTAGGATTTATTAATTCCAATTAGGGTTTATTAATTAAAAATTAAGGTTTATTAATTCACAATTAGGATTTATTAATTCCAATTAGACTTTATTAATTCAAAATTAAGATTTATTAATTCATGATCATGGTTTATTAATTCATAAATTATGATTTATTAATTTAAAATTACGATTTATTAAATTAATTAGTTTTAATTAGAATTAATTAAAAAATTAATTAGGGATCTCACATAAAGCGTGCACAGGAGACCACCCAAAAGTAAAGGGTTCGGAGCTTATTTACTCATTTCTACAAAAATGTATGTTATCTATATCCATTTGTAAAAACTAAGTGCCATCTATACCCATTTGATTATTTTAATATATTTTCATCAAAATCATCGTAGTATTGCACACGAAAATTTGTGCCCGTCTAAATCGTCTAAATCATCAGAGAATCTTTGTCCTTGTTTTAAAATTTGTGCATGCAGCTTTAATTCAAATTTTGTTTTAAAACAAGAATGAGACAAAGCTCTCTCTCTCTCTAAGTGTCTCTCTCTCTCTCTCTCTCTCTCTCTCTCTCCTAAGCTCTCTCTCTCTCCCAACATCCCTCCCTTCTTCCCTGTGGCCTACCCTCCTCCAATGGCCAACCTCCAACAAGGCCAACCTCCCTGAACCTCCCTCGACGGCCAACCTCCTCCGTGCCAACCTCCCTCCACGTGACCAAGCCTCCAGCCGCCAACAACCTCCCCAACCTCTCCCCTGCACGTCTCTCCTTCCCCGACGGCCAAGCCTCTCTCCGTGTGTGCTGTAACCTTCTTCTTCTTCACAAGTTCTTTTTTTTTTTGTTTGTTTATATTCTACAAAAATCCAAAATGAAAATAGATCTAATTGTATATTTTCAAATTTAATTATTATGCTTTGTGAATTATAATTGAATTATATGCTTTGTTAACTATATATTGTTAATTATGTATTGTCTATGCTTTGTTAACTATTATTGTTATTATTAATTATGTATTGTTGTCTATGCTTTGTGATAAAATTATAGATTGGTAACCTGTAGGAAACGGATAATAATATTGTACTTAAGAACCGAATATATGCAGCTATTCCATTTTTAATCAAAGTTTGGTTTAGAATACCCAACCCAGTGCCATGTAAGCGGACAATCCTAATTTTAAAAAAAAAAATGCTATTTAAACATATATGTCTCAAGACATAAAGGGATATTTATATAAAAAAAATTAAATATTTGTATTCCATAATCATGTCCAAAAAATTCATCAAATACAACTTCTAAGTTGTCGTCATGAAAATATTTTAAGAGTTATTTGAGTTGTAAATATGTTTAAGGTACTGTTATGTAATAATTCTTGTTATGTAATAATTCTTTGAGTAATGATAAAATGAGATGATTTGTTATATATATATATATTAATATATATTACTCATATAATAAATACATATTTATGAGCTGATATGATAAAATAAAATCAATATTTGGCAATAAAATTAATCATGACCATGTTCATTCCAGATATATGCATGGATTATTTTAGGTGGATGATTAGGTGATTTGATATCTATTAATTTGTTAATTTTTTTATATAGATTTTACATACAATTTCATAAATAATATCTAAAGGTTTAATTAGTCCAAACATTAAAATCCATGAATTAAAGAAAACCAGTTCAATTAAAATTGATTTGTATAAACGGATGTAGTTAAATTATATGCATATTATGTCTAGACATATATGTCTATATAGCATTACCTTTTAAATAATATATGTATGTATAAAATCGAATATATGTGAAAGGATATTAATTATGAATTCGGACATGAATTATTATGTTTTGTGAATCCATGCTTTGTGAATTCGGACATTAATTCGAATCTATGCTTTGTGAACTTAGAAACAAAATATATAGTGGATAATGTTCTCAATGGGTAAAGTTCTTAAGTTCAAATCCTTACATTTATATCACTACGTCGCGTGCTATTTAGGGTTTAAGTGGAAGACTTACGTTGAACTTGTAATGGCGAACTCTGCGTTCGACCGTAATGTCATCATTCAGTCATCCCTTAGATTATGAGCCTCTAAAATTTTAGTGGTGTAGGTTTGATTTGACATATTTCTTAATTAAGCATAGTTTAATTTTTTAATAAATAGGAAATCGAGTTCTTAAGGCCGAGACCATCAATCGTCCATCCAAAAAATTTCTCATACGAACAAAATTCCCAATTCTATGTTAATCAAGACACAAAAAAGTTCACCACCAATAATGATACAAATTCAGACTACCCTATTGAAATATAACTCCTAGTCTGGCAGGGAAAATTGTCATTTTCATTCACTAGAAATATAGGATAAATTTATATTTGAGTGATATTTTGGAATTAATTTCACAATATGTGTGAACACACTAATTGACATATTTCTTAATTAAGCATAGTTTATTTTTTTAATAAATAGAAATCGAGTTCTTAAGGCCCGAGACCATCAATCGTCCATCCACAATCAAGACGTATTTCAAGCCCAATTATTTAAAAGGGTCATTATGAGATTGAGAGATATAGGGTGAAGACACGGTGGATAGGTTTAAGCGAGGGTGTTTCGGTCACTTTGTTGGTTGGGAACACGGATCCAAGTCAAACATGAGTTTGCACCATGTGGTATCCCGACAGATTGAGCCCCTTAGTGCTGAAGATCAGGCGATATGGTTTTTTATCAATGGGAGGACAATTTGTTTTTCCTTCTCCGATTTTGCCCTCGTGACGGGTTTGAGTTTTGGGACGTCATCTTTCGATCCTCTGAATGAGTACGATCCGCAATCCGTTGAGGTTTATTGAAGGTTTGTTGGTGGCGGAGGACTAGTATAGAGAATCTAGGTGTGAGATTCTTTGATACGGACCGTCCGATTGATGATCTTGACGGTCATCTATATCTCCGTGTGGCCCACATCTTAGTTCTTTACGCATTCGTCTTAGGTATCAACTTGCCACGACACGTGGATCCGTGGTTTGGGTCTTAGTTGACGATCCGGCGTATTTGCCGATTTCCATGGGCTGCATATGCATATAAAATTCTATAATACTACATGTGGAATATAAAGACCAAGACCAAATATCACTTCTACGGACCGTCGTGGGCATTATATATTTGGTCACTAGAGATCATTCCGGATCTTGCACGACGGTTGCAAGTATGTTCGGGGATCGTGTCCTAGATGCATGAGGTGGAAGTTCACGAAGATGATTGACGAGGATACATGCCTGCTCGATCGTGAGGGCAACTGCTTTGGGGTTAGTCCCGACGACTATGAGAGGAGCATACCGTACTATACATCATCTCTATATCCGGGTGCACTAGGGTGAACTACGGAGACCTGTTCCCATCTCAGACGCCTGGGAACAACCCCACCCCGCACTAGATAGCCTCGTTCTAGAGCAGGGCCTGCTACTAATCTTGACGTGGGGGGTAATCGGCGATCGGTACGTAGTACGAGGGCACGTACTTCTGTTATTGAAGAGATTGATGAGGAGCCTTAGGAGCCTGAGGAGCATGAGGAGCCACGACATCAGTCTCTGGGGATAGAGCGTGCGTCGGATGAGGGACGCCGATCTGATATAGGGGGACGCAGACAGGATACGAGGAAGCATGCGAGACAGCTACGTTTCTCTTCATCTAGCAGTGGCGGTGAGCACCACAGACGTCTGAGTCAGAGGGATCGTCGTTGGATTACAGACACGATCCATGATGTGGTTAGAGAGAATATTCAAGGACTCAAGACGTGGTTTGAGTCTATGCTAGAGAAGACTCGATGTAGATGTTCGCAGAGCACTGAGGCATATACGTCGTCCCGTCGTGAAACTACCCCACCGACGATGCGGAGTGACGATCAGTGATGATTGATTCAGATGTACCCCACCGACTCCTCTAGCGATCCGACGCCTCCGCACATCGCCCGAGTATACACCTCATCGCCGCCTCTACGGAGTATGGATCTCCTCGGATTCATTAGCCCATCACACGTGAGGATCCACTCATCATTCCATGCCGAGATGCATATGAAACAACCGAGACCATTGGTAAATTATCTTATTTTATATTATTGCATCATATTTGATATGTTTACTTTTCTAACTATGTTGCTTAAACCAAAATTAGCCAACTCGTAGAAGCGAACGAGTAAGGTTCTTGCTACCGCCGAGGTCACCGTGACGTGAATAGCCACCGGCCTCATCCTATCCCCGATCGTGTATTCGCTTTTATGAAAATTTTCTTGGCGAGGCGGGTTCACCATTATTAGAGACAATGGATGCAGGTGACCTCTGGTGATTTTGTTCGCATCGAAGACCCTTCACGATCTTGAAGTGGGGTAAGTATCACTTCTATTTCTATTTCTATTTTCATATATGAAATCGTTATTTAAAAAATAAATTATTTATTGCAGGATCTTGATTTGTACATGATTCATCTGAGGATCAGATTAATACACATGCAGGACTTGTTGGATGGGGTCAATAGTGCGAGCACAATTATTTTGGACACCGATTTCTTTGTAAGTATATATTTCGTATTTCTTATAGATGTGAATATATATGTATATATTCTATATATATATTGAATTTCTATTTCTTGCTGAACAGTTGTACATTAGTCGATCATAGCTGCATATTTTTGATAATAGTCAAACACAGCAGTCACTAGATCATGCTATATCAGAGTGGGCTTCTACTAATAATTGGTATCGGGCAGTCCGTGGTAGAAGGATGGGCCAAAATCATAGACCATGGCTTCTTGCTGAACAGATAACTTATTTATACAGTGACTAATTATAAAATAGATTTTTATTCGTGCCTTTACGAAATTGAATCTCTTTTTATAGATCATCATCTCTTGCTTTACGCAGAGGTCGCGTTGTTTTGGCTCGAATGCACATGATGGACGGGGTGTGTGAAATCTTCGATCCGGTACATTATTCATTAGACCCTCGGCGACAACAGGAGCGGTTGATGAATTGGTATGGCTTGAAGATGTTATTTACACGCTTACTCGATATCGTTGGTTTGAAGATAACACACTCGGTGTTCGTGCCTTCCGCGTGATTTGACGTTTACATTGGGCGCCTCGATCTACGATTCGATAACAAGACTCACCATCTTTTAACGTACATGTGCATGTCGCCGAACGCATCATTCGTGTTCCCGAGCATTGAGTGGGGTAATGAGAATGTATATGACTACCGAAAGAAAATAGTCGCTTCTATCTTTGAATTATGAACTAGAGTCATAGAAAGTGGTCAATTATTATGTAATAACCTTTTTGTATTTGAGTGTATTTTCTTGAATATTGTAATATTTGCATTTGAGTGTATTTTCTCGAAAATCATAATCATAACCCAACCAAATATAATAAGGAGTTCGACTCCAACATTTTCAATTAATCACTTAACAACTAAAGCAAGCATCATTCTATTAGTATACTTTTAGGTATATCAACCATTTCTAATCATTTAACAACATATAATCTAATCTCTTTTAAACAAAATCTTTCATTTATAATTTATAATTAAATTGTTAATCATATTTTATTTTACTAAGAGTCATTATGTATTTTAGATCATAAACATATCTATTTTCTTTTTTTATTAAGGATGCAATGCTCTGTTTAACCTTTAATCGTTAACTAATTACTAATTTAAAATTTGGGGTATTACACTTTGCAAATACACACAGACATAATTCTAATTGAGAGCTTAATTGATAGCTTATGAGAAACGGAACAATAGATTAATTAGTAATACAAAAAACAACACCAAAATGAAGAAACAGAACAATAGATTAATTGATAGCTAATATGAGAAACAACAAAACAAGAGAAACACTGGATCCTAAAATTCTAATTATCCCATCTCCCAGCACACATTATACGCGTATGGGAGCGTTACAACGCTTGAACAAGACACTATCACATTCAATTAATGGGATGGTAAATAAGGACATGATTATCGCGTGTGATCTGCGGAACCACACAAGCCACACCTCCTACGTGCACGACTTGTACTGCTTGACCCCATTTCTCCTCCACCGGATCTTGATGGGGAATTCGTTGATGACGATGGCGCCCAACTTTCGGATGACCACTGTCGGACCACGGTGGCGTGCAACGCCTGCGACATCGGTAGGAAGCATCCAACTGGATTGGGGTGGAACATGATTTACTCTGTATGAGTAGGCCTGTACTAGCTTCCGGCGTGGTAGTATTCTCCCACATAGTGGAAATTTGGTCATCTTTATGCCGCACAAATTAAAATTCAATATAAAAACAATGATAAAGTTGTTAGTTATAAATTGGCATACCGTACTAAAAAATTATATTTAGTATGTAGCTCCATAGCGTATAGTAGTGCAGAATCGCATGAGAACACGGATCGGATCCATGTTCCACTCCAAGCACGAGCACGATGCCGTCCCGAGATTGACATTGAAGGTTTGGTTTCGTCCTTGACTTTGAATATGTCGTTACTTTTGGGCACTATAGTATATCGGCGTGATCTCTCCATCCCGCCCGTATCTTGCGAACGACTTGTGGGTTAGGTCGGTGGGGTATGTTCTTGCCGCTTCAAGTCTTTGATCGAACCATTTTCTATGATATGACGAATCGCTCAACCATAGAGTAAATGGGCAATCGTCTTGCCCACAACAATCGAGCATTGAAGGACTCGGTAATGTTGGAAGTCAAAAGGTTTAGCGCCCACGGGCACTTTGATCCGCCCACTTCTCAACTCCGACCTCATCAACTTGTCATATGCACCACCGGTGGGTCTATCTTTAGCACGAGGACTTTAACATGTTCATTGCTTTGTCAAAGTCCGTCTCCGATATCATAAGTCGCCTACGTACAATGCCACGACGATTTCCCAAAAGGCGTGATTTTTCAGCAGATGGTAGTAGTATAAGTCGTGGGCGTTCTCCGGAAAGACATTTTCACAAAGATTGGATATCTTGGCGACGCGTCGATCGACACAATCAACGCCTCGAATCGTAGTAAGCGTCTTCACGCGTTGTAGAAACCAAGTCCATGATAAATCATTCTCGATCGGACCAATTCCATAAGCCAATGGAAAAACTTGCTCATTCTTTGTCGCCGTAATGAAGAACAAACAATATACCCTTATTGTGGCCCTCAAGTGCGTGCCATCCACAACAATAACAGGCCTCATACACAACGTAACCGAGTCGGTGGAATCGAGCACTACAAAAGGTGGCGGCGACCATCCGATCCAATATCCAGTCAATCAACGAACCGAGATTAGTTGTCCGCAACATGTGAAGATAACCCGTAGCATCGATAGATTGTTCATGCCCACCATATATCATCTCGATTGCCCTATTACGAGCTCTCACCGCGACAGTATATGACGCCTGCACGCCATACTCTCGTTGTAACTCGTCCATAATCGATCTCGGCTTAATGATTTCACCGTCCTCGCGTATTTTTCGTGCTATGTATGTTGCAATCACACGGGCATTGACCTTGCGCGTTTCGGTATTCACGAGATCATCTACACAGTGTGTGCGGCATCAAACTTGCGCACAAACCAAAACCACCTTGTTGCGATCGCGCAATAAAACGGACACCGATCACGATATCTACATTTGAGCGTAATTGGTCTCGGTCCGATCGTGAATAACAAATTCGCTCTTTGTTCCACGTGCCACAACCCGATCGATATCTTAAGGTCCACCTTGTTGTCGAAGATGGAACCTTCGTTCACTCATCGGGGTTCGGAATAGAGTCAAGAGGATTAGAAAAAAGATTGTTCGAAGCCTCATGAGGAATAACAGGAGCTAACCAATTGCTCATCTCTTCCATTTGTTCTATCTCGAGTCCCTCAATTACCCCTTGCGTGTTACTCTGCATAATCATCCCAAGCAACTTTTCTATTCCACCCTCTCGACGTATCCACATATCAAATTCTACAAACGTGCCAGAAGTCACATTTTCAGCCGCACGCTCCTCCTCCTCTTCATCAGACTCTGTTTGTTCTTCACTGTCGATGACGTATTCGTCATCATCACTGTCGTCAACGATCGCGTCAGCCACTTCGCGCACATGTTGCGGCACTTCTTGAGGTGTATCTTGCTTAAACAAATCATATGCTCCAAATTGTTGTGTGAATGACTCATCCAAAGATGAGTATTGTGAAGTGTAGTCATACGCTGTATCACGTGGTTGCTCGAATTGTGGCATATATGCTTTAGGTTCTGGTTGGGAGCTGATGCCTCCGTATGTCACATACACCTCTGGTTGGGTATAAACCTCGCACAATCGAGCTAGCTGATCATCGGTAGTCAAAAGTTATTTGATAAGTCTACCACTTCGAGATCTCGATATATAATGTATTTGGTAGTCAAAAGAATTTGCTCCCTGATGGAATTAATGCTTTCTCTTAACTCCCAAATAAGTACATTATCGGTCCGAACATAGGTATATGATGATGCCGCCATGAGTTCAAACAATCATCCCAACATCCTCCATATCTAATGATAATATTCTTCCACCCGACATCTAATTAAATCATACAAATGCACAATAATTAATTAAAAATTCATTAATTATAAAACAAACATCTAAAGTAAATAATACAAATTAAATATAAAAGCATAACATTGATCACGAATGTTTAATAATAAGAACAATAAATTATAATTCATCGCCTCAATTCACCTAAACTTTGAAGGAATCGACAAAAATATTATAAACTAAACTAAATGAAAAATTCAATAATGAGCGTGTATAAATCATGATTCACCTAAACTAAATCAAATAATAATTCACATAAACTAAATAAATAATACAAATGCACAATAATGAGCGTGTATAAATCATCTAACATTAAGTATAAAACAAATCTCTAAACTAAATAATAATTAAATATTATAATTCATCGGGACTGATTTAAACCATAATTCACCTAAACTAAATTAAATAATAATTCACCTAAACTAAACTAAATATTATAAACTAAACTAAATGAAAAATTCACCCCATGCCAACCCCTCCCCAAAGACTAAATGAAAATTTCAATGTATTGGGACGTATTTATAATAATTAAACTAAACTAAACTAAACTAAATTAAACTGCAAAACTATAATTTAATTCAATTGCAAAACTAAACTAAACTAAACTAAATAATAATTAAATATTATAATTTAATTCAACTTCAGGACGTATTTAATTCATCTAGGTGAACCCCATGCCAACCCCTCCCCAAATACTAAATGAAAAATTCAACTGCATTGGGACATATTTATAATAATTAAACTAAAATAAACTAAACTAAACTAAACTAAACTAAATTAAACTACAAAACTATAATTTAATTCAACTGCAAAACTAAACTAAACTAAATAATAATTAAATATTATAATTTAATTCAACTTCATTGGGACGTATTTATAATAATTAAACTAAACTAAACTAAACTAAACTAAACTAAACTAAATAATAATTAAATATTATAATTTAATTCAACTTCATTGGGACGTATTTAATTCATCTAAAAATTCATAATACACAATAAATCATACAAATGCACAATGGTTAATTAATTATTCATCTAACAATAATTATACGATGCCCCTAAATAATTATTGATTGAAATTAATTAAAAATTCATCTAAATTCATCTAACAATAATTAAGGAATCATATATATAACAAATACACCAAAATATTGAAATTACCTTTTATGATCCATCGGTGAGAGCGACGATATTTGATAGAGAAAAACGATTGCAAATATAGATATGCGCAAGATGAAAGTGAGTGATTCAATGAACGAAAGGAAAGAATGAATTATATAGGTAGAAGTCCGATCAAAATTTTATTCTTGTCATTAATGGTGAAGTAAATTCACTGCAAAAATTCATGTCTATTAAATATGTAGTTGTTGGTTTATTTAATTTTCATCAGTATGAAGTTGTTGGTTTATTTAATTTTCATCGTATTCAAATTCACGAGCGAAGTTGTTGGTTTATTTAATTTTCATCGATATTCAAATTCACCGAGCGATAATTTATTTCAATGGTCTTGGACTTTGTTGAATATTAATTTTGTTGAATATTAATTACAAGGTAACTCACGAAAAAATTACAAAATCAAATATTATAGGATTGCAATTTATAATTAATTAATAAAATCAAATATTATAGGATTGTAATTTATAATTAATTATTAATAAATGGTATATTCACAAAATTTATAATTAATTCTAACCCCACCCTGCAGTCAACCCCATGACCAACCTCACCCCGCGCCACCTCACCCCAACGGCCAACCCCACCCCATGACCAACCCCACCTCAATGGACAACCCTAATTTATAAAATCGATAGTTTGACCTTTTAATTTAATAACTTTAATTATAAAAAGTAAAATCGATAAAAGATAACTTTAATTTAATTTATGCAATTATAAAAAATAAAATTGAAATTGATAACAAGATGTCGATAAATTAACGGTTTTGTGATTGATATTTGAAATGATTGTATTAAATTACGTGCAAATGCTCAAAAATATATTTAAAAATGGTTTGGGTATAGGTTGCATTCCTTTTTTTCAAATGGATGTACACGAACTCAACTTTTTAAAAATGGGCATTGATATATATTTCCACAAAGTAAATTACTAATCTAAAGACAACTAACTAATGAAACTATAGGAAAACAAAATTCATATGCTAGAACAATATTTTCCTGAAACCCAAGCCAAAAACAGTTAGACGAAAATCAAAATAGTCCTAGCTTCGATTATTCGATTTTGATTGTTTATTCTCTTAATTAGATTAATTATGTCTAAGCATCAATCACTAAATTAAATCTGTCAACACTTACGATTAGTGTAGATTTTTTAGGGATAAAAAATGCAGGAGCTTGTTCAGAGAAAATAAATTTAAATAGAGCATGCTAAAATACGATAATGGAGAATATGCAATACTAGGCATCTTCCATAATTTTCACCTCTCTCTTATATATACTTTTCAAATGAAAATCAAAATCCTACTACATATAGTTATACATTTTCAACCATTTGTTTAGGTAAAATCTATTGTATCAAGAAATATCGTAGATTTATAAAATAAAATGAGTTTCTAGCAAGTCTGTTTTGAAGTCCGTTATAAGTCTTTCTCCACGCCCCATTTTTTTTCATGAATCAAGCTGTACAAAGTCCAATTTCAAACCCATAATTCCATGTTGGGAAAATTCCTAAGTTGTTGAGAATTAGTCTATCTTAATTGTGCATTTTGATTAGATCTCAAAATCTCTGATGGTCGTCTTGTTGATTAGATATCAAAATTTGTGATAGACGATTCGATTATATCTAAAGTCGAGTGAAAAGCATAAATACATAGAGATCATTTTTAATATATTCAAAATTAATAATTACTTTCTCTATCTTAATTATATAGGTTGATTGGAATTTTCATAAATATTAATAAATTATTAAAAATAAAATTATACAAGTAACTTCTTAATATATCAATATTTATTTTTTGATTATTAATTAATATATGAGTTAAATCAAAAAGTTAAATAGAGGTGTATTAGTAAATGAGTTAAAATAAGCTTATATACTTGGGGTATCCAAAAAAGAAAAACAAGCCTATATAATAGGAATGGAGGGAGTATTAACTTCTATACTAGAGAATATTAATATAATCATTCAAAAAAATTATGATTTTTGCATGAAATCAGTATAAAGAACTAACACTACTTCTTAGTATACAAACTTTCAATTATAAGTAGTGCATCAAATATACTTTGTTGATTGCTGGCACAAATTATCCACACATATATACAAGGAAATGAATAATACTCAGTACATAATGAGGAAACACATCACTCAAGATATATGATAATATATCAAATAAAATAAAGCATTTTAATAGATAATTTGGAGTTTCTTAAAAACAAATAAAAGACGATGAAGTACAACTCCGTCGGTAAGAAATTTTTTCTCCAACTAATAAGTTGGGAGTTTGAATCAGATTGGAATGAATGTGAATTCTAATTCTCAAAAAATATCATTATATTAGAAGAAGGAAAAGGAAAAATTTATTAATAGTTTTCCTTTTATCCGTAAACTAAACTGGACCAATATATATCTGTAAGTGTGAGATTTTCTCATTTTAAATTTATCTTTTGTGAGTTGGTCTAAAGTAAATGTGGCGATTTTAGAATTAGTTTTACCAAACATAAGATAGAGATTGGATTAATGTGTGTGGATTATAGTGTTGATTTGGTATTTTCCTTCTCCAAGAAGTAAACACAAAGATTTGCATCACCAATAATTAGCTTATATTTTGTTCAATATAATAATAATAATGATAGGAAAACAGAGCAGTCAAGGTCGATGTCTTTGAACAAATAAAATTACATAGAAAAATAATTAATTAAGTACAAAATTTAAATAAAAATCAATCCGATGTATAAATGTGTGTAAAATTGATTATTATAATATGACAATGTTTTACTTTGAGGTGGTTTCGTATGCGGACATGGATGATGATATTTTTTAGTATAAATAATACTCTCTTGTCTGAAATGATGTTTTGAATTACGATATAAAAATAAATGATATTTTGTTAGTCAAATAGTTTTGTATTTACTTTAAATTGATTCAAACAAAACTCATATACATACTTTATAAGCTCATTGAATTCCCAATATGAGTTCCATAATCACTACTGTGTGAATCACACGAACGTATTTTAAAACAAAGACTTCTTAAAATCCGAAAAATATTTACTAAATATTAACAAATTTATGTAGTTTTCAAATAAATTTGGCCTTAATTTAGTCCCCGTTTGGGGCCGACGTAAGTGAATGTCAAAATGTAGGAGCTTTTTTGAGAATTTCTTATCTGTCCTGAGCCTCAGCACCACGCTCTTAACAAGCGCGTAACCCATGAGCGTGGGAATCCCTCAAGTACAGTATTTCTTACCAAACCAAAGAAAGTTACATAGTGATGCAACATATTATCTCTCTCCTGTTTCTCCTCTCTCTCACTGCGAAATAAAGAAAAAAAGCTCTATCGATGGAGCACCACAGCTCCACCACCACCACCACCAACGGCGCGGCGGTGCCCATAACCAGATCCGAGCCCAACAACCCGTACCCGACGACCTTCGTGCAGGCGGACACCTCCTCCTTCAAGCAGGTGGTCCAAATGCTCACTGGCTCGGCTGACACCGCCCGCCACGCCTCCCGCCCCGACCCGGCCCGCCACACGATCCCGCCCATCAAGACCGGGCCCTGCAAGACAAATCCGGATCCAAGCTCTACGAGCGCCGCAACAGCCTCAAGAACTTCAAGATCAGCCCGCTGGGGCCCGGGATGGCCAACATTCGCCAGGGTCTGGTGTCCGGGTCCGGGTATTCGGTCTCGCCCCGACCCGGAACGCCTGAGATTCTCTCGCCCAGTATTCTTGATTTCCCGTCGCTGGCGCTCAGCCCGGTTACCCCGCTGATACCCGACCCGTTTAAACGGGCTAACGGCAGCTTGGATACGGCGGCGGAGGATAAGGCGATTGTTGAGAAGGGTTTTTATTTACATCCGTCGCCGGCGACTACTCCTAGGGATTCGGGCCCGGCTTCTGCCCCTGTTTCCGGTCACCTCACCTAGAGTTGCCGGTTCGTCAATTGAGTGAGTTTAATTTTATATTTTCTTTTTACTTTTTTAAATTTTGATAATTTGTAGTTGCTGAGGGAAATGTACTGTTATATCATAACTGTTACTGTAATTGGCGATTCAAGGGAGGGGAAAGAGAGAACAAAAGAAAAATGAATAAAAAACCCCCCCAAAAAAAGAGAAAAAGATTCCAACTTTGCTTCAACTCCATATATCTTGATTCCTACTCGACCATTTATGCCTTCTTTTTGTCACGATATTTGTGAATATATATTTTCTTCGATTTTTTAGAAGTTATTGAGCTTGATTTTCTTAGCTTTAAGATAGAATTTTATTTGGAGGTGGTAAATTGAGTCAATGTGAAATGACAGGGTGTAATGGTGTTGCAATATTGGACTTTTTTGTACTAATAAAATAAATAAAATGAAAATTTGATCAGGAAGATCATGAAAAATAGGACAAGAAAATGTGGGGTTACCTGTCAAAAAGGGGCAGAGAATCTTGATTTTCCGATGCCGGGGAAAATATGACTAACAGACGGCCCCGCCTTCACCACCTAGGTTTTACGTAACCTATAATATGAAATTATAGAAAAGAAAGATAAATGCTTTATTCTTTTTATTTTTGTCTTCTTTGCCAAAAAAAAAACACTTTCTTTTTCTTTTTCGTATGAGGAATTTTGGTAACGGGTATTGATGGGGAATTTGTTTGTTCGTTTTCACTAATAATAATAATAATAATAATAATAATAATAATAATAAAATTTTAGATATTTTATTTAGATGAAAGTGTCAAATTTTAATTCTAGTCTCCAGCGACTGCATTAATTTTACCACGTCCGCTCTAATTCCCTATTTAATAATGAGATTGACAGACTCAAGTTAGAATTGGAAGGGTTTGCAATGTCAATTTATATGATGTTTTATATTGATTAAATGAAAGATGAGATATTAATCGATAATTTGAATTGAGAGCGCGAGGCATTTAAGAAAGGGTTTAAGAGTTTATTGTTAGTTAACACGCAATTATATAATCGAAGTGTTTGCAATAACTTCTGCTCTTAAGAACAAGAAGTGATCTAACTTTATCGTAAAAAAGTCATCAATGTGGAATGACATTTAAATCAGATTAATATAAAAATTTAAATTCGTGTCACTGTGGACTCGAATTCGAGAAATTTGATGCCGACATTAATCATTTCTATCAGTAGTCTACTTCAACAATATACAATACAATCAAGAGTCCACTATACAATTTGTGATGCTTATTAAAGTGTTAATATATGTAAGTAGCCAAAAATAGGAATAATAGTTTTATAGCTAGTTAAAAAACATGAGTTTTATAGCCATTTTAAAAAAAGACCAAAATATCTGGAAAAATTTTAAAAAACGGATATACTCTCTCTCTCAATCTCTGACTCACTCTCTCTCTCGACTCACTCTCCTCTCTCACGGACTCATTCACATGTAACAAAAAACTCATTCTCTCACTCTCTCTCTCGCCACTCTCTCTCTCTGCTCACTCTCTCTCACGACTCACTCCTCTCTCTCACGACTCACCGAGTCACTCTCTCTCTCACCGTGTAAGCGAAACCCACAACCTGGTGCTCCTCCACACTCCCAGGAAACCCACGACCCACGACTCACGCCACCTCTCACGACTCATGCAAAACAACAACATGGTGATACGGATCTGGATCTGATCCACCACTCCGGATGCGGCCGAGCAAGCGGTGGCGAAGGAGAGACTCATCCACTCCACGGAAGAAGCTTCTGGAGGGCCGTCGCCGCAAGCGCGCGCAAGCACGCCGTCGACCTTACCCGGGTCGACGAACTTCCGACACCGATTTAGGAGCACCACGACCTCCGGTGAGTAATCGTGCATTTAAAATTGGTTTGTAATATGTATACGATAGTTATCATATGTGACACGATAATTTTCATGTATAACACAATAGTGATGAAATTTCGATAGTTTGTGTGTTAAGAAACTTATAAATTAAAATCGATTGCTATGTTTTGAAATTACATTAAAATTAGATTGGTTCGTTAAGACACGGTTCTACCGTGTCTTGAAGATCATGTACGGTAGCATCGTGTCACGACCAACCGCGCAGTTGTTACGTAGCAGTCTTGCTAACTGTATAGATCTTCGATACAGTTGTTAGCAGTGTCTTGAAGAACGTGCACGGTTCGATACCGCACTGCTAACTGCAGCATGATTTCAATCGTGTATTCTGTTGTTAGAACTTCGTTTAGTATATCTTGATTAATCTTGTGCATTCACGACCTCGTTATAGGTGGTTACGGCCGCATATGCAAGGCTATGCCGACGCATCAACCAATACATCCGAATTGATGTATTAGCGGTGAGACATGTCTACTGCAGTAGCGGATGTATCGACGTATTTAAACAGGCGCTGGGCATCTTCATCTCGGAGAGAAAGCGCTAATAATGCTACCGCACAACGATAGCCCGGCAGTTGTGGATCTAGTTTTGGAGTTCGAGATTTGGTTTCACGTTTGTGGAACCGATATCTGATTGGGATGGTTGAGTTTGCCACGGTCTCCTGATTGTGCTTTGGGCGTCTTCGCTGATCGAACTTGAGGCACGAGGTTCCCAGACCGGTATGTTCCATAGGTTGTTTGAGCCCGAGGACTACTATTTGAGCTCCGCATCGATTCATCAAACAACGGTGGGTGATGATGCATAAAACTATTTGAAGGCGGCTTTCATATTAGTAACTTATCTCATCGTCCTTTGCCGCGATAGGAAGCCATCGAGCCGTGGGTTTGGGCGTTGGTGAGAATTTGGATATGTGGCGAGTTTTCCTTGGGGCTCCTATTCATTCGGTCCTCTGTCACGGGATTGATGTGCTCGAGGCACCGGCGATGTGGCGACTTAGGAAGGCGTACCATTTCTATGGTCATGTTTGGGCCTTCTGATTTGGTCGTATGAGGCCATCCCGACTTAGGAAGTATGTGTGGGTGCGAGGCAGCGAGATACGATTCGAGATGCTTGATGTGGACTACATGGAAGTCCCACCCAATATCTTGGATTTTTGACGGTGATTTTAATCTCATGTTTAGTATTTGCTATATATTTATTAAATACATTATAATCAATAATGTGTGTGTTTTTTTTGGCGTTTATGTCATCGTGTCTTTGGAGCCGCTCGAGACCGAGTTGTCAGCATACTTCGAGCTTATCGAGGCGATCCGATGGCTATTCGGTTTGTGCTGCGGGGACGGCATGCGGGCGCATGACGAGTCTGCGCTGAGCCACAGCAGTGCGTGCGTGAGAGTGCCCACGGTAGGGTGGCGGCAGAGCATGTCCCGATCATGCGGCGAGTGTCGGCGGGCCGAAGGCGAAGTGCGAGATACATCTCGGGTTTTGAGCCGGACGACTGGCGCGTCTCGATCGCGATCGGCATCATAGACATGGCGGCGCGAGCGAGACCCGTGTCTGCGAACACGCCAGAGTGTTCGACTGACGAGGCCTCCATTGCTGCCGCGATCGAGATCGTCCGTCGTGCCGTTGTGGGCGGCGATCGGAGAGGGCCTCGTAGCTCGAGTGGCTCGGCGTGTGTTCGCGGTTGGCGGATTTCTTGGCGCAGATCTTGAGGCGTAGATCTCGTACCCTATATCTGCACGCTGAGCTACGCCGGCTATTCAGAGCATGTCACGAGTCGAGGCGCTCGAAGATGGCATGAGGAGGGCCCGCGTTAGCCGGACGACAGTGCTACACGCAGGTCGATCGGAAGAGTGCCCGCGTTAGCCACGAAGATCCGCTTCGGCGGTCGATCCGAGGAGGGCCCGCACTAGCCACCGATGATACGCTACGGCGGTCGATCCGGAGGAGGTGCCCACATTAGCCACCGACGATCCGCTTCACGACAGGTCGATCTGAGGAGGAGCTCAAGACTAACCACCGACGATCGGGTTGTCGAGTCTAGTCACGCCACCGGCGGAGATCGGCGGCTCGAGCCAATCGTGCTCGAGTGATGGATCGTCGATGGTGGGGATCTTTGCGTCGAGACCCCACATCTGAGCTCCGTAGAGTATAGTACCCACAGGGCACGACCGAGGCCTTGAGATCTTTGGCGGTCGAGGCCCGGATGTTTATGTCGTGGCTACTTTGAATCAACATATTATGACTCAAACCTTTGTTCGATCATATCACCGACCCGCATTAGAGTTCACTAGCGAGGTTCTTTATTACAACATTTATTAATTTTGTTTATATATTTATAATTCATTAATTGTGTTCTTTTTTATGTGTGTATTAGATTATGGGTTGTACACCTAGTATATATACATTGAAAGTAATCAACCCACATCATCCTTCGAATGTATTATTGCCACGATCAATGACGCTTTCGATGCGTTATAGCACGATTGGATTTTATGTAAGTTTGAAATGTCCTTAAATTTATTTTAACTCATCCGATTACGATATAAATTATTTCAACTAAATTTATTCATTTATGCGACAATAAACGTGCGTGAGTTCGCCCGTCAAATTATCCTATGGGCTATAATGTGGTATCAAATACCACCCATCCAATGGCAAGCACCGGCGACTTGATAGCGATACAAGTGAGACGCAGAGCATACCGCATCGCGTGGTCAGTGATGATCGATTGAGTCAAACCGACGCGGTGATGACTGGAGGTCGAACGTGTGTCGATGCGTATTCGCACAACCATGCAACGGACGTGATACGATGCAATTCATAAGAATAAGTCGTCGCAAAAACAGATCGCCTATAACATCGAGCCACAAAGTCGTTGACTTGTAAAACCAAGACGCTTAAAAAAAAGAAATTAATCACAAAATAAATTAACCACAACATACGAGCCGACTTGACGCTTAGATAAATACCTGCACCTAATAGTAGCACAAGCG